>JAREYC010000003.1:41457500-41477500 GCA_030015325.1 Cryptoblepharus egeriae
CTCATCACCGCCCTGCCAAAACCGGTGGGCCTAGAAGTGTGAAATTTGGGGTGGGTGTTCCTTCCGTGACTGAGGGGTGCACTAAGAACCAGTTTTCAGAAATTCCAACCGGAAGGGGGTGAAAAGGGGCGCAATGCGTTTTCCTCCCTATACTTTGCATTGAGAATTGCTGACTCAGCAACATTCTGCCCCAACTGCTGGGCCTGAAGCATGGAATTCTGGGAGTTCCTTCTGTCACCTGAACTCCCACCAAGAAACATCTGGAGAAATTAACCCTTCAGGGCCTGAAAAGGGGGGTCCTATACTTAACATGGGAGACTGAACAACATCCAGCAAATTTGGTGCCTGGTGCACTGGGGGGACATTGTTCGGAGGAAGAGATTGTGCTGGGGAGGATACTGCGCATGGGAAGATGCGCATGGGGGGGTTGATTGCGCATGGGGGATGTTGCGCATGGTGGGTTGATGGGATATTTTACATGGGGGATGTTGCACATTGGGATTTATGCACATGGGGGATGTTGTGCATGGGGGCTTGATGCGCATGTGGAGATGTTGCACGTGGGGGATGTTGCACATGGGGAAATGTTGCTCCTGGGGGATGTTGCGCATTGGGACTGATGCGCATGGGGGAAGTTGCACATGGGGGACTGATGCACATGGGGAATGTTGTGCATAGGGGAAGTTGCGCATGCGGGGTTGATGTGCATGGGGAAGTTGCACATGGGGGACTGATGCTAATGGGAGGTTGATGTGCATGGGGGATGTTGCGCATGGGGGTTGATGCGCATGGGGGAATGATGCGTATGGGGGAATGATGCGTATGGGGGTATGTTGTGCATGGGGGTATGTTGCGCATGGGGGAATGTTGCGCATGGGGGTTGGTGCACATGGGGGAAGTTGTGCATGCGGAGTTGATGCGCATGGGGAATTTGTGCATGGGGGACTGATGCGCACAGGGGTTTGTTGCACATGAGGGCTGATAAGCATGGGGGAAGTTGTGCATGGTGGTCAATGTGCATGGGGTTTGTTGTGAATGGGGGTTGATGCACATGGGGAAAGTTGTGCATGGCAGACTGATGTGCATAGGGGGATGTTGTGCATGGGAGATGTTGCTCATGGGGGTTGATGCACATGGGGATTGATGCGCATGGGAAAATTACGCATGCGGGGTTGATGTGCATGCGGGGTTGATGTGCATGGGGGAAGTTGCACATGGGGAAGTTGCGCGTGGGGGAGTGATGCGCATGGGTGGACTGATGCGCATGGGTGGACTGATGCGCATGGGGGGTTGATGCGCATGGGGGAAGTTGCACATGGGGGGAAGTTGCACATGGGGATATTGCGCCATGGGGGTTGTTGTGCATGGGGGAAAATTGTGCATGGCAGACTTATGTGCGTAGGGGGATGTTGCTCATGGGGGTTGATGCGCATGGGGAAATTACGCATGTGGGGTTGATGTGCATGGGGGACTGATGTGCATGGGGGAAGTTGTGCGTGGGGGAGTGATGCGCATAGGGGAGTGATGTGCCTGGGGGATGTTGCACATGGGTGGATGTTGCACATGGGTGGATGTTGCGCATGGGGGGACTGGCGCATGGGAGGTTGATCCGCATGGGGGGTTGATGCGCATGTGGGAAGTTATGCATGGGTGGAAGTTGCACATGGGGATATTGCGCCATGGGGGGGTATTGCGCCATGGGGGGTTGGCACATGGGGGAATTTTAATCCTGCAATGCAGGTATGTTTTTTGCTAGTTTACCATAAACGGAACTGTAGTTGCCTTGTTCACACAAATCTTTCCTACTATGTTTTTAACAAGTGACTTTATGAGTTGTGTTTATGTAAAACTCAGTAGCATAATTATTTTTAACAATTATTGTATCCCTACTGCCCACTCCTTCTTACCTCCCACTCCTTCTTACCTCCCACTTTTTTTGCCTACCAGCTGGTTCCCTTGAAGGACAAGTTCCTTTCTGTAACTGTTTGTGGAATTCCTTGGGGGAATCTTATGCTTGTGAGTTTCAGAGATCCAGGTTCTCAGGATTCGCCTGCTGGTACCACACATTGTTTCACAGGGTTTGAAACTGCAGTGTGAAAACCTATGATTTAAATAATGTAATGACCACATTTGTACATGTCTAGCTTATTTACAGGGCAACAGATTTTGCCTTCTATGCATCTAAAGGTAGGAATATTTTAATGACCATTTAGTAATCTTTGTGTATGGGTAGCCTTTCATTAATGGCAAAGGCTCCACTTGCCCTGCAGTTTTAAGGAAGAGTAATATTTAGAGTGAAAAAGCAGTACCAAAAAAGAGGGATTTCCAGGTCTTTGGCCTTAGCTATGATGCAGTGTTATACACAATGTGGATTGGGGCCACTGTGACTCATTTAATAGGCATGCTCTCTGTATTCCTGCTTGTGTGTGTGTGTGTGTGTGTGTGTGTGTGTGTGCGCATATAAAATTGAAAAGTGACTGACTGACTGACTGACTCACTCACTCACTCATCAACGCCCCGCCAAAACTGCTGGGCCTAGAAGCATGAAATTTGTGGAAGGTGTTCCTTCAGTAACGGAGGCACCCACTAAGAACTGGTTTTCGGAAATTCCAATGGGAAGGGGGTGAAAAGGGGAGCAATGCATTTTCCTCCCTATACTTTCTGTTAAAGGATCCCTAACTGAGGGGCCATCTGCCCCAACCCCTGGAATGAATCATGAAATTTTGGGAGGGTGTTCCTTTTGTGACATCAACACCCACCAAGAAACAATGTTGAGAAATTTAACCCTTAAGGGAGTGAAAGGGGTGCAATATGTTTTTGCCCTATAGTTAACATTGAAGACTGTGACAGATCAACATTTATCCAATTTGGTGCTCACTGCTTGATGCACTGGGGGGTATGGTGCATGTGGGGGTGATGCACAGGGGGGTTGATGCACATGGGAGTGTTTGTTATGCGTGGAGGGTTGGTGAGCGTGGGATTTTGATGTGCATGGGATTTTGATGCACATTGGGTGTTGATACGCATGAGGGGTGATGTGCATGGGCGACAATGCTCCTGAAGGGTTGTTGATGCACATGGGATGTTGATGCGCATGTGGGGATGTTGTGCATTAATGAGGGTTGATGCACTTGGGGGATGATGCGCATTCAAAGATGATGCACATGGGGATGATGCGCATGTGATGTTGTTGTGCATGGGAGGATGTTGGATCATGCACATGAGGGGTTGTTTTGCATCAATGGGTGGTTGATGTGCATGGGGGATGTTGCGCGTGGGGGGACGTTGCGCGTGTGGGATGTTGCACATGGGGAATTGATGTGCATGGGAGGGATGATGCGCAGTGGGGGAATGGCACACAGGGGGGTAGTTTACTCCTGCAACTTGGGTATGTTTCGTTAGATTATGGCCACCATCAATCCAAAGGACAATTTGACAAGCTATCTGACAGCTTGTGAGCACTCCCAGTTAGACTTTTTATTTTATTTTATTTAATCAATTTATATCCCGCCTTTCCTCCCCCGCAAGGGGGAGCCCAAGGCGGCTGATATCAGGGAATAAAACATCATTAAAATAGCTCATAAATAAAGATTAAAACACCATTAAAATATAATTAAAATACAATTAAACTGAATAAAAAACGTGCAGATTAAAAATATTTGTTAAAAACAGTAAAAACAATAAAAACAACGGTCCCCCCACCTCTGCCCCATTTAAAATGCTTTTTTAAAATAAAAGGTTTTAAGGCTCTGCCTGAAGCTCTGTATTGAGGGAGCTTTTCTCAGTTCAGTGGGGAGGGAGTTCCAAAGCTGGGGTGCCACCACTGAGAAGGCCCTATCTCTGGCCGCCGCACCTCTCACATCTCGAAGTGGCGGCACAGTTAGTAGGGCCCCCTCAGATGACCTTAGGTGACGGGTCGGATTGTACAGAAGAAGGCAGTCCTTCAGATACCCTGGACCTGAGCCGTTTACGGCTTTAAAGGTCAGGACCAGCACTTTGAATTCAGCCCGGAAACGAATGGGCAGCCAGTGTAGTCGCTGAAGCAGTGGCCCGACAGGGTCGAACCGACGAGCCCCAGCAACCACACCAACTTGGTGTCCAAGAAGACTTTGACTCTTCTTTTAGACACCTGTTTCCTTAGGCTCCGTACAGCTTGCTGGAAACACAAATCCAAAGCATCGCTGAGCAAAGAACATGTTGCATGGTTGTCTAGATTGTGGCCTAAATTTAATGAAAAGTCCTTTAAGTTTAGAAGAATCCATTTGCATATTAAGCATTATTTTATTGTTGGATAACCTTACATTAATGAAGATCTTACAGTCAGCAGCAGATATTACAAAGACTTTAGGCACTCCCTAAGTTCAATCAGAGCTGGGATAAAACACAGGCTATATTAATGTATGGGCACTGTTATAAAGTCTATTAATATAGCTGAAAGCCGTCAAGCACCAGTGACTCTCAGAAACATAAAAAAGTTTGTATTAAAAATCACTGAACGCTACAAAAATGAGAACAATACATATAAATTAAATTCTACTCCCAACTTTATAAGCTACCTTTCTGTATAAAATATAGCTTTTGTCTCTATGGAAATTGTAATCTGCTAGGTTTAGGATATTTATGTTCTGAATGATGCTTTCTTGACCATTATATAATTATTCTAATCAAATTAAATGTGTGTTTGTGAGTGTGTTCTGGCAGAGTAATATATATTTGATTATCAATATAAGGAAATTTTGTATTAGTGGTTAA
This sequence comes from Cryptoblepharus egeriae, assembly GCA_030015325.1. NCBI lineage: Eukaryota > Metazoa > Chordata > Lepidosauria > Squamata > Scincidae > Cryptoblepharus > Cryptoblepharus egeriae. The sequence goes on from JAREYC010000003.1 coordinate 41,462,253, forward strand.
GAACAGCAGTATTTACTGTTGCCTGCATTTGTGTGGTTCACAGATGAACACTCCTCTTGTGTATTCAGTGACAAATGGCAATCACTTTATCATTTATCTTATGACAAATAGCAGATTCAGCCACAAACTGCTGTCCGTAGCAAAGTTACAGGATGAAGTTCTTTATTGTTTATGGTTTGTGGGTTGATGTATTCATGCCTTGTTTGTTTGTGAAATGAACAAAAATCAGTAAGCAGGCATGAACAGAAATTTGGCTACACAATCAATTGTACTCCCCCCTCCAGTCTTCCAAGGATCTTACAAGGAAATTCGCTGAACTAAGTCTAAGCTGCAAGCTGCCTTTAGAAAAAAGTCATTAAAGGATGCACTAAATTGTGACATTATGCCCTTAAGCCAAAATAACACTGAATGGAATTCCTACCTCACATTAACCTCCTGAATAAAGGTCTTCAGTTTGATAGCTAGCTGTTGTCCTAGGCAAATAGTGTCAGAAAGTACTTGAAGGAAACTATTGCAGGTGGTTAGCAATACATTGGCCTTTTTCACCATTTAATTTTCAAATTGAAAAACAAGCATCATAGCATTATGTCCATTGCTAGTAACATTTTCTGAATGGACTGAATCTTTGAGCAACTTTATGACTTGCAACGTATGGTATACAGTTTATGATTTGAGCTCTCTTTTTCTTTAAAAATAAACTCTGGCTATGGATGGCTTGTAAAGGCTCAAGGTTTGTTTGCTCTCAGCCTGTGCTGCATTGCTCAGGTGTCTGTAGAACTGCCACTAAAGGTTTACCTGAACTAAAATTTGAAGAGAATTTAGAGGTTCTTCTGAAGGTATAAATCCAAGAAATAATGAAGCAAACAACAAACAATTTGATGATTGGCAACATTTTCCAAGTCACGTCTTTGACTTGTTTCACATGTCACATCTATTACCCCAGACAGACACAAATAACGAGCCGGACACAAGTGTTGGATTAAAGGCCACTTTTATTAACTATTTAAATATAAAATTAAACAGGGACTGCTCTAACAATAGTCGTGCGGTCTAAGGGGATGCGGCTCTCCGCATATTTCCCCATGCAGATGTTAAAGTTGGTAAAGGGCGATTCCCAGCCTGGCTCAGGGCATTCCTTGAACAGAGTTCAAGGATGCCTGTCTTTGCCAACCCAAAGGTCAAGGTAGCCGGACGCGCAGCCACCGGCTGTCAGGTCTGACGCTGCGCCTAGGTTTCCCATCCAGGTAAGGGGGCTTGTCAGACCTTCCCCCTGGAGCCGGATCAGCATCACGGGGAGGCTTCCTCACCCCCAAACCCTTGCTACCTAAAGCTGCACACCAATGTCTGCACTATATCTTATAGCCCAATCCTTTGCGGTCACCGAGCTGAGAGCACAAGTCTGCTAGTACAATAGCTGCCGGTGTGGCATTGTGGTGGGGAGATCAGTCAAGAGGGATAAGGCTGATCTACATGTGCCAGCTGCAACACAGCCCTTATTGGAACTTCTTTGTGCTATATCAGCTATTGCTGGTGTAAGGTTGTGGGAGAATGCCTGGCTCAGGAAGAGGGCTTAGGGTCTGACAGCTGCTGACATCCCACTGATGCCCTATTTTCTGCCCTTTCCCCACCTCTCTGCTTGTGAGGTGCCTGAGCCTGATCTATACCCTGTTGATGCTGATGTGCAGCTTTCAGGCTAGTATCGATGAAGCAGCTGCTGGTGGACTGACTTCTGTGAGACGGTCTTTGCATTGGTGTACCTTAAGGTATACTGGTGTTTCCCAGGGAGAGGATTGGCTACTAACCTTTTAGTAAGATGGGATCAGTGATGGGATTCAAAGAAATTAACAACTGGTTCTATGCCCATCTGGCAGCCATTTTTAAATGGCTATTTTTAAACTTTATATGTCCTATCTCTCGTTAACAACCAGTTCTATAGAGTAGGTGTGAACCTGCTAGAGCCCACCACTGGATGGGATCCACCTGGAATGCATATAGTTCTTGAAAGACAGAATTCATTTATGATTTTAAAAACCTCCATGGGAGTTTAGAAAAGGACAGCCTGTGTAAAACACCTTTAATAAAGCAAAAGGAGTATTCCAGTGGCCAAAAAGGTATAAAGGTATAAATACCTGTTGTTATTAGTTCCTGTGACTGGGCTTGAGAGGGCCTTTATAATTACTATCTATATTCTCTCTTTTCTACAGTTATAAGCGTTTTTAGCCATCCAGAATGTTCTATTATTAAAAATCAGTTAACTGCATGATTTACTCAGTCTGATCTCACTAGCTTGAAGCTCCCCATAAAACATATCCCTAGGAAGAATGAATTGCTAAATTAGCTGAAATTGCACTTTTGAAAAACTGTATCAGGTGTGATTTGAATGTGTATTTTATTTCATCTTTATAGTTGGTGAAGGGTGGAGCTTTTATATCAAAAGATGACGGTTGCAAAACAATTCCAGTTTTTTTCCTTCATTGTGCTAAATGTTCAGAATTACATAGCCCCTTTTTATACAACATACCCATCGTGCAAGATTGTTGTTGTTTCCATCTAGGTGGCAATCCATTTTGCAAAAGAACAAATAACAAAAGTAACAAATAACAAAAGAAAGCAGACCAGTAAGCTACTGGGGCAAGGTGGCAAAGTGAGGTGGTCTGTAGCAGGTGGTGGATGGGAACAGAAGTAACTCCTTATATCCATATATGGCAGAATGACCAGCCATCCTCTTTTTCAAGATGTTCGTTTTTAAGCCTTGTGGCCTGGAAGGTAACTTAAATGTCCTCTTTTTCCCTGTGAGTGGGTCCCTGCAGATTGTTCATAGCCTTCTTGTTATTAATAAATTGTATGTAATAAATTATATGTAATATAGTTTTAAATTTAATAAGTAGTACTGTGTTTAATTTAACCACATGAAATCAATATGTGTTTTAAGCTTTAATTTTGTCATGTCCTACATTTTTCTTGGATGACCTACATTTTGTGGGGGGTTCTTGTCCTCTTTCGCAATTATGACATCTGGCCTCCCTACATGTCCTTTCATCTATTTTTCCCCTCACCTAAGTTTTCTTAGAAAATTAGAGCAACAACATTCATTGCTTTGACTGAGTTGGGCTACTGCTTTGGCAGCTACACTGGCTGCCCATTCACTTCTAGGCTCAATTCAAAGTGCTGGTCCTGACCTTTTAAGCTCTCTGTAGTTTGGGGGCAGGGTTTTTGAGGGACCACCTTCTTCCATACAATCCGTCACCATAGGTATCCAAGGGGGCCCTGCTGACTGTGCCGCCACCAAGAGTGGTGAAAGATGTGGCGGCCAGGAATAGGGCCTTCTCAGTGGTTGCACCCCGGCTCTAGATCTCCCTTCCCTTGGAACTCTCCCTTTGTACAGAGCTTTCAATGGAGCCTGAAAACATTCCTATTTGAGAGAGCTTTTAACTGAGGCAGAGGTTGGGGGGGGGGGGGGTTGCATTTTTAACTCATGATTGTTTTAAAAATGTTTTTAAATGCTTTTAAGTGTTTTGTTGATTGTGTTTTTAATTCTGTATTGTAATTCTGGGACCCACTTCCAATTCCAGAGGTTTGTTTTTATCTGTGAAAGATCGTATGTTGAAGGTTATTAAGTAGGGGCTTCTCGCTTACCTGGGGGAAAAGTACAAATGTCCCTTTCCCGTGAGAAGACACAGTCTACTAAGCCTGCTTGCCCTCAGGTTCCTGCAACAGCCATATGGGAGACCTGTTCCCATAAGCAGCTCAAGATTGGGCTGGAATTCTGTAAAGAAATCAGCATAATCGGAACACGTGTAATTCTTAGAAACTGACTTCTGTAGAAAGTGTTTTGTAAGATCCAATTTTTTCCCATCCAAACAAAGGATACCTTGAAATTCTGAATGATCAAAATGAATATTGTACACTTATTCCTAGTATTACCTATTTTCAAATTTGATCCAAATTGTAATCAATTGGCAGTATGCATACTCATTTTGTGATTCATTCATTCAGTACCCTTCAATAAGCGCCAACTGGTACATAAATATCCATTTTTCACGATTACCTGCAACACTAAAAGAATCTTTACCTTATATTTAATAGCAATGTTTTTGCATTGCTTTCAATGTATGAATATATATCATATATATACAATATATATCGTAGAAAGATGTGTTTATAGCATATCATATTAATTGAGATTTAGTACAATGCATTCATTCTCAGTTTGGGTGGTGCCTCAGTATTAGCCTTCTTTTTCTTCTTCTGGGAATCAGTTTTGTTTTGTTCACTTGTCCCAAATTGAGAAATATTAAATTGTTGGTTTCATTGCTTACTGTAATATATTTAATATTCATATATGCCTTCAGTATTCATTGCTATAAATATATAGGAATTCAAAAAATATTGTCTTTCATAACAGAAGTGGAAACATCTGGCAGATTATTTGTAATTCTAATCTGTTTTAAGCTTTTGGCCTTCATTACACACCCCACAGGGTGTTTGTGGTCCAAAACATGTATAATTGTAACCCACTATAAATTAGTAACATGACCTCCATCATTTAGTGTTGACAGAGCTATTGTTTATCCAAATGACACTGGCCTTATGAAAAGATGAGTTAGTACTGGTATATATAGTAATTGCAGAAAATTATTATATGACAATTGGTTGTCCTCAGCCTGTCATAACAAAGAAATACTGTCAACTTGTCAGCACATAAAGCTATTCTGTGGAGTTTCTGCACTGCTGGTTACTAATCTTGAATAGAGCTTCAAAAAATGATGCAGAACCTGTTGATGTTATTTCTGCTGCTATTAACAATATTGTTTATTAAAAGAAGAAATAAAAAAGAAAATCAAAAGAGGAACTTTTAAATCACATAGACACACTGCTGATCACATATGGACACAGAGAGTGAAGGATTAGGGACATGGCCTCTAAGTGGGGGGAACAGAGATATATTGTACCTGCATCTGGAAACAAAAGGATGCCAAGTTGCATCCTTTGCCAAGATGCCAAAATAGGGAATGGGAGCCTTCAAATTCACTTTTGAAGAGAGCACTCCAAAAGTAACTCTGTAAATGCATAAACTTCCTTTTCACAGAGCCATTTCTGTGGCTCTGATTGGGGAAATGTGCAGGGCAAGAATTTTATATAAATTATAGACTCCTCCTAATTATGATTAAAAAATCAAACCATATAAAGTGACTAGCAGAATTTACCTGTTGTGGGAGTAAAATTTCGAGAATATTTGTGGGCCCCAGGCACTTCTGGACACTGGCACCAGGCACTGCTGGAAACTGACAGGGATAGGACACTGGAGGGTACCAGGGGGTTGCAGCAGGCTCTGGTAGGCACCAGTGAAAACTGAGCATCTCTAATGGGCACCATTCACCAAGGAGGACTACTATGCAACAGGCACCAGTGGGTAGTGGGGATCAGGGGGTGCACCAGAAAGTAGACATCACCAGGGATCACCAGGCACCAGCCATCACTACTGAGCACCAGGCATCCCTACTGCGAACCTATTGGGCAACAAGCATCACTGGGCAATACTAGGCACCACCATGCAGGCAGGCAACAGTGGCCATCAGACACCTCCTGGCAATCCTACTGGCCATCACTGGGCTCCAGCAGGCAGTGGTTACCACTGCCACCAGTGGGCGCCACTGGGCACCACCAGGCAGCAGGCGCTACCAGGCACCAGTGGACACTACACACAAGTAGGCACCTACCAGGCACTGGACATTTTGACTGTGCAGAAGGCAGCAGGCACCACTGTCAATCATTGGGCACTGCGCACCACCAGGCACAGGGCATCCCTGCTGGGCCCCACTGTGCACCACCACACACCCCTACCAGGCACTGGGCACCACCAGACACAGGGCAGCCAACGCTGGGCACCACCAGCAGCAGAGGGAAGTGGGCAACTCCAGGCATTCCTACCAAATACTAGAAATCCTTACCAGACACCAGGCAGCACAGGGCAGCAGGCAACACTGGCACCAAATCAATTCTTAGTGAGTCCTTACATCACAAAAGGAATATGTTCCCCAGATTTCATGCTTCTAGGTTGAGGGGTTGGGGCTGTGTGTTGATTAGTCCATGATTTAGCATAAGGCAGAATCAGTGATTTTCAGTGCAATCCAAAGGACGTTTCTGAGCTGTCTCAGAAATGCCTTCAAACACATTTGCGACTGTATTTATGAGCTAGCAGCGCTGGTAGAAAGCCATCGGTGCTACATTCAGAAGTAGTGCTTGATGGAGTAAGTTGGCTCATGCGATGCAGCACGCATGTAGACGTTGACAGGAAAGTGGAGAAGCATGCAGGAGAATTGTGACACTTCTGGGAGGAACGGGGTGAATCAGGCCAAGTAAAGATGGCAAAATTGACAGGGGCCTCCTCCGCCATATTCTAATCCCTTCTTAGGCCATCCAGCATTACATTGAGGCTTTCAGGACTTGTGCCAGCTATATAACTGGCATGGATCCAAGGAGCCCATAGGATACACTGGGATGTTATTTGGGATAAAGGGAATTATATTCTCTTAGCCAGAGAAGACCCTCATCCACCTTTTAACTTGCACTGGATATAGTAGAGGACAGGCAGCCTGGTTGTGCCAGATTAGGTTAGGATCGAGCTGTTCTTTGTTAAAGGTAGGTGATTTCAATTGGTTTTCCATTTTACTCGAGAGCTGTCATGATTCTAAAAATTAGCTAACAAAGGGACAAGGATTATTCCTAGCTTCACCTGGTAAATAATAGGTACAACATTTGTTAATAGCCCAGTTAAACAGTTCTAAAAAGCTAATACCCCAAATAGGTTATTTTAAACACAAGATATCAGCATGTTTGTTGAGAGTTTATTGCCTCATTATTTTCTATCAATTGTTTTTAAAACCTTCCTTTAAATCTAACAGTGTTGCATATGGTCTAGCCTTCTTTGCAAATCCAGTTTTGCAGTACATGGGACTTTTATTTTTATTTCACTTTTCAGCCAGCATAAACTTTTGAAGAGGTTTCAAATTATTTTCAGAAATTTATTATAAAATATATACAGTACCTTGATTAAACATTTAAATTTAAACAACACCCTCAGGCCAGCACGGGACTTGTGCCAGTTTAACTAGGGGTTAGGATTGCAGTATGAGTCCCACTTAGGCTGCAATCCAGAGCAAATTCAGCCTGCTCTGACCTAACTGCACTCTCCTAACTATTCTGTATCCAGAGCAGAAAGTTATGCTGAATCCAGAGAGTCAGGAAGCCTGGGCTGCCCTAACTGCTCCAGAGCATGCTAAGTAATTGACACATGGGGAGGACTTGCTCCTGAGGAGACACCCCTCATATCACACTGAACAAGGAACAGCTGTGGTGCCTACAGTGGTGACATGACTCTGCACATCACCTGGTGCAGAAGTCTGTGCGTCATCCCTGGGATGCGTGCCCCCCCCCCCACCTGGACTGCACAGTCACCAAAGTTGGCGCCTGCGCAGTTGTTTCTGAAGCCAACTGGCTTCAGAAAGAGTACTGCGCAGGCACCATCTCTGACACCTGCGCAGTACTTTTCTGAAGCCTTTTGGCTTCGGGGGAGACTGTGCAGGCGTCAGAGTTGGTGCCTGTGCAGTACTCTTTCTGAAGCCATTCGGCTGCCGCTCCGCCTCCTGAGTGAGGCCGAATGGCTGTGCAGAGGCGTGGACTTTCTCTGCTCTAAGGAAGTCTCCTCTGAAGCTGTTCGCCATGCTCAGTGTGTTTCTGCGCAGTGCACCTCAGATGGCCGTTCAGGCCAGCTCCTCAGACAAGTGGCAGCTTCTGGCTGCTGCTCCGCCTTGGAGCAGGCCTGAATGGGGGTGCTGACGCCCGGGGCCTGCCAAAGGACAGTCAAACTCCTCCGGCACATCACCCCATTCGGAGCGCATCCCCAATGCAGCCCACACCAGCCGCACCAGTCTGGTGACGCCACTGGGTGCCTGCCTTATAAGGAGTCCCTGATGAGATGCCAGTACATTCTACAGTGAATACAAGGGGCTTCTTGGAATGGCCTGCTGTATCCTGAGGTTCGTGGGCAGCCGTAGTTTGTTCCATATCCTGAGGTTGAGAGGAAGGGGTTGCAGCTAGGCTGGCCAAGAACTCAGATTTTTGGTCAACACTGCCATTTTTACTCGGGCCTTATCATGGACCCCTATGGGTCTACTCATTACTATACCTGCTCCTGAGGTGGTATAACTCTGAGGGCTGGAAGAGGGCATTTCTGCCTTGGAAACAGGCTCTGGATACAGAGTAACTGCTCTGCCCTAGGCAATGCTAAACATGCCCTCAACTTGCCTCTCCTGAGCTGCTTAGGCTGCCCCAGTTAGGGCAGAGCAGGTCCACCTCTCTTAGGGCACCCTATCTTGCCTTGCTCTGCCCTAAGCCTCCTTCAGTATAACTGGGCTGGAGCATCTTGCAGTTGCTCCAACCTAGTGTTAGATAGGGCAACCTAAGGGCTCTTATGTGGACAGATTAGTTGCTCTGGATTGGGCTGTTAGTCAATAACTGGGTTTAGCTAGTTGGTAGAGTGTTCATCCCTGGATTAGGCATTGGTAGATTCCTAGTCATATTGTTTAAATTACACCTGAAAGGAAGCCTCCATGTTTGGTTAGGAATTAAAAAGTAATACATTTATAAAATAAATAAATAAACCCTCCATGAAATTTATTTAATAAAAGAGTTCAACATTTCTACTGAATTGACACGAAGTGAAATAAATTCATTGTAACTTGCTTGCCATTACCACAGAATTTAATTCATCTTGTTTTTGAACAATACTGACATTATGTGAAAAGTATAATTAAATTTTGGCTGCAAAATCCTTTTAGTTTAGTAGAAGAGTTCACACTTCTTTTAACTCGACAAAATAAAATGGTAGTTTATCAAAAGCCATTTGCCACACTTGTTATCAGCATAGATGTATCACATTTAAATCTGATTCTTATTTATAGCTTTCAGTTAGAACAGTATTTCTGAACCAATGGTACCTGAGGTGGTGTCTGGTGGTACTAACAGGATCCTTGGGCACCTGCTGCCTGGCATGCTCAGCTCAGTGTGCAGAGCTCTAAAACATGCTTTTTCATGCTCAGAAAAGCCTTCCCATCCACCATGAGCCTCTTACTGGTATTTTTATGCATCATATCTGGCAATCACCAGTTACTTCTAGTGATATTTTGAATAGATGGAACATGTAAATTGGTACAGCAGAGGAGAAACTTTAAGTAATACTGAGTTAGAATTATCTTTATGTTGGGGAGAGCTGCACACTCTCTGCGTAAGTAGATGTTCTGGCTGACATCAGGCAGACTAAAGAAAGTTTCTCTTTTTCACCTTAGGGTACAATCCAGAGTAACTATGGGGAGTTCCTCCTGTGATGTAAGAACAATTTACTCTGGATTGCAGTATGAATTTGCCATAGGTTTTCACTAGGTGGTGCTGTAACTGCGTTGACGTAAATGTCTCTTACGTGCTCCCGTAATTATTCTGGATTGTAGGGTAGGTCTTCATTTTATGAACTTAAGAGAAAGGTAGTGCGTACAAACTGCCATTGGTTTCAGTAACTATGGTTTTGAATATTTGTGGTTTCTAAACCTGTGGGGTGGGCCACCTGTTGCTCTCTGAACCTGACCAGCTCCAGTCAGCTCCAGAGGGCCTTTTGAGGAACAGAACCTCCACCATTCCCAACCCCTCCTGCCTCAATTCCTCTAGAGGTGTACCACAAGAGCATTTATTCATTTATTAGCATGGACATTTATTAACTGAGCCACCAGCAGTTGTGAACCTCCCATCGGCAGCATGATGTGTCTTTTCAATTGTCAAAAATCAGGAACTGCGCCTAGACAATGTATTGTGAGATGCTGAAAATTGTTGGTTTAAAACAACAGCATGTAGAAGCCCTAAGAAAAGCAGTATAAAATAAATATGTACATATGTGTACAAACTATTTTTGAAACATACATGTTTTTGAAAACACTTCTATCATTTTCAGACAGAATAATGTAATATTACTCCAGACTCCTGAGAAATTGTGAAACAGACCATATGTCTGAATCAGAAATAATTTTTATGTATCTTAAAGATGGGAGCACAAAACTCTTCTGCCTCCAAAGATCTTGAAAGTTAAATAGCTTGTTCCTCCCCAATGAAAGACTTAACTAAAATAAGCACGATGAACAAATCTCCAACTGTGAACTAATTAAAGACAATTTCCTTTCATGGTTTTCTGCTAAATGTCATTTGTGATTTTATTTTGCTTTTGTAAGGTTTGTCTTTTTATATGCACATTATTTGTACAATTTCTTTGAATGAGATATACATAAAATTTCTACTGGATTTTTTTTACATGTAATATATATTATTGTGATATCTTATACAAGTTGTTTCTTGATCACAAGTGAAACACAAATGATTTCTTGAGCAAAATACACCTAATAATAGCTTCAGAAGGTACAGTGATAAAGAATTGAATAAATAGTGTAGTTTTTTACATTACATTGCTGGGGTTAGGTTGAAGACATTCCTTTCTTAAATGAGTTTATTTCAAAGAATTCAAGCTTCATATAATAATGTTTTGCTGTGTTTTTTATCCTTCCATTTATTTATTGCACAAAAAATGTTACTTGTGGTTTCATAAAGAAACTGGAAATAGTTTTTATATAAGGATCAAGACAGGTATCTATGGCCTCTTCTGGCTCTGGCGGATGGTATGTGGTATCTGCAGTTTCAGTTAACCATGGGGCAGTCTGCAACACAGTACACCTGTACACACTTTGATAAGTAAATCAGTGGTTCTCAAACTTTTAGCATTGGGACCCACTTTTCAGAATGCAAACCTTTAGGACACACTGGAAGTGATATCATGATTGGAAGTGACATTATGAAGTAGGAAAACTTAAAAATTGTATGCTGCAATCCTATCCACACTTACCCATGAAAAGGCCCATATACTATCATGATTAAAAACATACAGTGGCACCTCATTTAAAGAGCTTAATTCATTCCGGAGGCATGCTCTTTAAGTGAAACGCTCTTTAAGTGAAGCAGATTTTCCGATAGGAAATAATGGAAACTCAGACGATTGGTTCCACAACCCAAAAAATATTCATATAAAAATATTAACTGTTTATAAAAATGATGACAAAACACTGCAATATAATACTGTACAAAGCACTGTAATATACAGTAACACACAAAAACTGCAATAAAGAAAATACTGTATAATACTGAACTGTACTGTACCTTTGAAAACCTTCATGGCTGGTGTGAGGGTTACAGAGAGGGGATGACTTTCACAATCACTAATGGAGTCACTGCTATTCATTGGCTCATTGGAATCTATTGTCTTTTTGTGCAACTTTAACATTCCCAAGCTGCTGACGGGGAGCAGCACTAGAACATTGAGAAGGCACACCTTCCACTCTGCCACACACAGATCCCACCTACAGACCTGACTCAGGCTGCTCCCCCCGGGACGTCCCATGAGTTCCCTGGCAATGGAAGCCTATTCCAAACTCTGCCCAGGGTCCCACTGTAGCTCAAGATAATCTCCTCATCCCACCTGTGAGTTCCCTTGCCATGGAAGCCTGTTCCAAATTTCCTCAGAAGTGCTCTTTATTCAAGGCTGTGCTCTTTAAGCAAGTCAAAATTTCTGAGAAAATTTTGCTCTTTATACAAAATGCTCTTTATTCAAGGTACCACTGTATATAGTGGCCAGTTTAAGGTAAGGATCTGTAACATTTCACCTAATGCGGTTACATATCAAGGTGGCATCAAGTGTACTTTATTAAAAAATAAAATCTTGAAATGAATGGGGACATACTCATCCCCACACTCTTGTCTTCCCATTCTTTACTTATCTTGTTGTCACTTCAATCTGCCCACTCCTGCTATCCTTACTGCCTTCCCCAACACCATAATAGATAATCAACCAACCCCAAAAGTCTGGCAATTAGCCAGGATATGTAAAAATGGCCCAGCCAGTAAAATACCAACTTCTGCTACTACTGCTTAGAATTACATTTTTAAATGTTTGCCTTAGGATAATGTATGTCAGCTGTTTGATTTTAAGTGCAGAAAAAATACCCTGAAAAGTGCTTTTTGAAGTATGTAAATGCTAAAGACCACAATTACTTCAAATTCCATATATCTGTTGATTTATCTACCAATTCTGCATCTGATCTTGATGGTAGTACATTTTTCAGAATTTGAAAAATACTTCGCTTTCATTTTTGCTCCTTTATGGTGAAAGTAAGTAGATGTTGCCACCATATTAATATGGAAGAAGGCAGATATTAAGTATAAGTACAGAGGAAAGGTTTAATACCTAGGCTCTACCTTCATGGCATTGATAAAACTGAGAGGCCATGCCTCATTGTTTAGTGACAAAATTAATGTATATTATTATCCGTCTTTCTCTCTTCTTTCCTTTCCATCTACATTCCTCAGAACTATTTACTGAAACATTACACTCTTTAATGTTTAACAAGATGTGTTCAGCTTTGACAAGGAAATTGTTGAAAATTTTAATGAATTTTAGTTTTTAAGGCTGTGATGTATATGTTCAGATGATATCCCTTGCTAACTAGGCAAGAGGCACTTTTTAAAAGTGGGTGCTCCTCTTTTTAGCAGGGGTAAAGTATCTGGCCCTCCTCACTCCAGCAGTGTCTTTTCTAGTGGTTTCTGCTGATGTTCTTTGACATTTTTTTTAGATTGTGTGGCCTTTTGGGACAGGGAGCCATTAAGTCATTTCATTTTCTCTATGAACTGCTTTGTGAACTTTGAGGTTGAAAAGCAATGCCCACCTGACGCATCTAGTGGGCTGCTGTGTGATCCAGGAAGCTGGACTAGATGGGCCTTTGGCCTGATCCAGTGGGGGCTCTTCTGATATTCTGAATATAGAAATACTGTTGTTATATAAATATAATTATAAAATTTATACTGTTCAGTATAAATACTTAATATATAAATACTACGGTATATGAACATTTTATATTGAATACACACACACACACACACACACACACACATTTTATATATATATATATATATATACATATATATATATATATATATATATATATATATATATATATATATATATATATATATATATATATATATATATATATATATATATATATATGGACTAAATCACAGCTCCCCTTGTCCCTCTGCAGTGTATTCTAACTCTCCACCATTGCCTCAGAACAACCTATGTTTCCATGTATTTTTGGCTTGTTCTGGCCTGGTCTGTATACTTTCGCTGTGCAAGAGGTATGTGGCAAACAATTCATAGTTTTCATGTAGTTCTGTCTATATGCCTGTATGTACCACCAGACGATTGCTAGTGGTCTGCTAGTGGATCAGGGTCACAACCAAAAAAAAGCAGACCTCCATCAGTCTTGAAAGACTATGGTATTGTGCTTGGTGCTGCATGCAAAGCACGAAAGCCTGGGTTGGATTGTTATGGAGGATAGGCTGTTACCCAAGCAGCAAATCCCCCCTCTCCATGCCACTGAATTAGTCCAATGGAAAGGCAGAGCCGATACGATTGGATCCACTCGCGTCGCAGAGCTGGGCTAAGGACAGGAGTTCATCTTGTCTTGTGGGGCCGACCCAGGTCTCGAACCCTGGCCTGCTGGTTAACGGGCACAGTGTCTTAGCCACTTGCACCACCCACAGTCCATAGGGTCACAACCTAGTGGTAGGCTATATCCATAAAGAGAAAGATCTAATTATGATGCTGTCCTTTCTTAATGTATTGCAACCATCAGGGTTATTTAACTCTCATTGTTACAAGTACCATTTGAATACATTTTTTCCTATATTCTTTTGTTATAATATTAATTGAAAAAGTACATTTAAAGTATTTACTTCAAATAGTTTTTTTTTTGTAATTTGCCCACTAACAGTGGAGATATGATTACTCAGCACAATAAAGCAAAACAAATATTACACAATATGAAATATATACTATAATAAAGTCAGTATGGTCCCAAAGTGTTACAACAGTAATGGGTGGCGCAAGCGGTTAAGACACTGTGTCTGTTAACCAGAAGGCCAGAGTAAGCTCCTGTCCTTAGCCCAGCTCTGCGATGCAGCTGGAACCAATCGTATTGGCTCTGCCTTTCCACTGAACTATTTCAATGGCATGGAGAGGGGGGATTTGCTGCTTGGGTAACAGCCTATCCTCCATATCAATCTACCCAGGCCTTCATGCTTCGCATGCAGCATTGAGCACAATACCATAGTCTTTCAAGAATGATGAATGCCAAGTTTTTTTTTAAATTTGAAATAGCATATCAAAGAAAGTTCATTTATGAATAGTTTCATACTGTCTTTTTATAGAAAATGTATGGTAGTAAAGGTAAAGTTTTAAAAATCTATTTTGTGGTTCATACTCTTATTATATGGAATTTTTGTTATAGGACCTCATCCAAAGTTTAGTCTTAACAGATGGGATCTTGTTGGGGTTCCACATATTTAGTTATTTAGGAGTTTGGTAAACAGTGATTTTTATCCAGGCTGTGATTGGAACAGATGTGATCTTATCAGGGTTCCACTTTTTTCAGGAGTGTAAAAACGCCATGATTTGCTGTACAGTGCTAGAGTTTACTTTCTCTCTATTTGGAATCAAGGTCCTCTTTAGCCAGAATTTGCCCCGGGTTTTAAAACATCATAATAGGGAGTTAATGTCTTATTCTCTATTAATTCCATTAAATCCTTTTAATATTAGAGCATGTGTTGCTTTATAGCATTAACTAGTGTCTTGCACTCAACAGTATTTTCACAGTTTATGACACTGCTTAGGGCATTAACAAACAGCTGTTTGAATTAAATGAGCAGTTAAGGACCCTGTTCATTAACTCAAAAGTTTCATGTATTTTTAATTCTTTACATCTAATGGTACTACATCCTCTAAGAAATCCATCTTTGATTATAATCTGCTTTGTCTAGTGGTGGTTTGAGGGAGAAGAAATTATATGAGTTATATTGTTGATGGCTGTGGCCAACAAAACTAAGCTTTTCATCACAATTCCAATTGTTCAGCATATAGAACTTCAAAAGTTGTTTATAGCAGCTGTATTGAGAATGTTCCAATTTTGTTTACTGATGACTTAATTTAGCTAATGTAAGGAGGCAGTTGGAACAGAATTATTTGCATTTGAAATGGTGCAATCAAGGGTTTCTGACTGTCTCATTAACAAAAAAGAAAAAGAAGAGGAGAAATACTGTTT
>JAREYC010000003.1:41482500-41527500 GCA_030015325.1 Cryptoblepharus egeriae
GGTTGATGGGTGTTATCAGTATGCTGAAAGAGCCATCTTCTATGTTTCATTTTCATTTGGTTTCCTGACAATTCTTTTCAGTGCATGCAAGATTATTATTGCTGACTACAGAAAACTCTGAAATGATAATAGCTGGTGTACATGGTGACCTGGTTGTTTCATTTCACCTTCCTATGCCACATAAAATTGCACCCTTTGGGTACTCGGTCTGATGAGAAGCCTGTGCTACTTGTGAACTCAACCTTCATGCCTGAGTCTCAAAACTAGATTATTGTAATAAATTCTAGATAGGGCTGCACTTGGAGATTCTTCAAAGAATGCAACCAGTGCAGAACACTGTGGCCTGCCTTCTGATGGCTCTGGATCATTAAACCAGTACTCAAGAGTCTTCATGGTCTTCTCATGGCAGGAGTTAAAAACCACTCAGTACTACACAACAGTTTGGAAAGGTAATTTATCCAACGTACAAACTGCAGTACTTTCCATCACATGTTGTTTGAATGCTAAGGAACTTTTCTCCCTAACTCCTTTTCTCCCCAATCCTAAGATGTATTGGCATAGCTGTGCCACACAGAATTTGGCTCCTGTATCTATCCAGGGAGCTCAAAGTTTGTGAAACTCAAGGGTAAGAGAACATTTGCTCCAGCAAAATTGCTGGCATAAACCCAAGAAGCCCTGGGTAGGATTTTTAAGTCCATGATGGGGTTAGAAGAAGAAGCCTCCTTCACTTCACGGGGTATTGCTGGGGTTTGGGAGTCTGGGGTGCCCTGCAGATCTCTGGCACAGCTCTCCACAGCTTGGAATATATGAAAGTTCCAGCCATGACTAAATCCGAAGTCTCACTGGCGGTGGTGGTGCCAATTTTTTTACCTCGTGCATGACTAGACAGACAAGTTTCATAATATATTCATGATAAGTTTTATCCAGGGATTTAAAATTCTGGAATTTATGCTAGTTAATATGGTGTGTAATGAGTGTGTGTGTGTGTATCTGCCTTGATCAGAAGACCTTGACTTCTTGATTGCATGAAGTACAATCTAAGAACACCGGACAGTGATACTAAAAATAAGTATCGCCTCCCTTTACTTGATATAAGTAATCCTGGAAAGATAATAATGATCCAGTCCCATCACAAATCAATGATGCCCTACCAACAGCTGCCAGAGCCGTAAGCAGGAGCTTCACTAGGGTTTGCATCAGTGTGTCACTCTATATAGTGGGTGAGTCAACAACCTGAATGGTTAGCCACACATTTTAATAGAATAAAGATATTTCAGATTGGCTTGTTTCACCGCATTCTTCTGTAAATTACACACTCAACAGCATATAAGATGATGGGATTATTTCTACAAACCATGATTTCAGCCATTTTGGTCTGTAGGGGTGTCACCCCTCTCAGGAGTGCCCCCTTTCTAACACCATAGTGATGTCCCTGATTGGGACCATTTTGGAAGCCTTGTCCCCCTCTGGACTGACCTTCCACAACAGCCAAGGCTTGCTTGCTTGCTTATTTGCTAGTGAACACAGCTGTGCAGTTTGCTTTCATTTTCAATGCATTTCAATGCTATCATCAGGGACCTCCTGGTGTGGCTTGTGGAGGCTGTAATTCTGGTATCCTTGGATTCATCTCTGCCTGTCCTTTCCAATGGACTACTGCATGTTTGCCTAGCTGTGAGTAAAGCCACAATATGGGTCACTTCCACTTTCCATATAGTTCAATGCGTTTTTTTTTTAGTTTTTTGGCCATACCTTTTGATAGAAAGGTGCTATTTCAAAACAGAGTTTTGCATTAGATTATGCTCTTCAATACAAATCCAGTGGTATATGACATGCATTTTTCCGGCCCCCCAGTGCGTGTCAGCCCCAGGTGCGTCATCTGGTGCGGGCGACACCCCTTAGTGATGCTCCTGGACGTAAGGCACTTTGCCACCAGTTCAGAGCATGCAGCACCAACAGAAAGACCACCAATGTTTCCTTATCTCAAGGAGATCTCAGGCCCAGCAAAATACAGTGGTGGCTATTTCAGTGCCGCTGCCCCACACAGTGCCAGGGCAACATAGGTTTGGGCTGTACAATTCTATGCACACTTTCCTGAGAAAAAGCCCCAGTTGGACTACTGAGTTGACAAGCCTAGCATTGTGCTCCAAGGGACTTGGAATGGAGGAATCAATTGTTTATGAATTTGAGCCAAATTACCACAAATTGCTACTGTGTAATAGAAACAGAATGGTTGGAGGGAACATTTTGTTTCCCAGAAACATTTTGCAACAACAGCTATTTTATGTTAACTCTAGACGATGGTCTATCACTTCTGTACGGCTAGACAATTCTTGATCTGAGCAGAGGTCTGTGAAAATGGATGGACTGTTAATTTAATTGTAAAGTTGTTAAAATGCAGGCACAACTTGATTTTGGAAATAGAGCGTTTCACAAGGAGAGACCTCCCACCAAGAGCAGCCTTCCTGACCATCCACTGTTTCACCTTACAGCTTAGTGAGTCATAGAAAGGAAGGATGCCTCTGAGACTCCTGGATCTAATCAATTAAACAGCTTTGAATATTAATGCTGAAACACTGAGGTGGATGTAGAACAGCAGAAGGAACTACGTAGTTTATCACACTGATAGGGTTGTGCTCAGATCGATCTTAGAGCATGTGTTGGAGATCATTGAAAAATCAGATCAGTTACAGTTAATATTTATCATTCTCACAATCGACAAGGGTTAAGTGTGAGATGTTTTTCCTGGGTATAGGAGAAGTTGAGATTCTAATTCTTGTTTAAGACTGTGACTAGGGAACCAAAGAGTGACAGAAAGACATAAATTTCTTTGTGTGAGAGAGAGAACACTACAGACCACGACATACTGAATCATTGGCATTCGTAGGTTTCTTCCTCAGTCTATGTACTTAATCTTTTTGGCTTATTCAAATTCAAAATACATCACTCTGCTAGTCTCTGTGCCTCCCTAATGTGTGTCTTAACACATGTCCAAGATACTGGGATAATGCCAGAAGGATACAGTGACCCAGCCTTTTGCATGGGTTCATGACAAGAGAACATTTGTCTCCCACAAGCCCTCTATAGAAAGGCCAGCTTAGGTTCATTGGGGCTAGTCCCCCTGCCTTTCATTTGCTGACTTGCAAGAAGCCTTGCTTATGGGAAATGCTGTGGCTGGCTGCAACTTGTTTTTGCAAATAATGTCATATCTAGAGGTGTTTCTGATAAGAGAGAACAGTAGCCTGAAGCTGCAATCCTAAGCTCCACCTAGGCCAGCCTAAGCTCTGGTCTAAGTCCTGTGCTGACCTGGGGGTGTCACAAACATGCTGTAAGACACTTCTGTGCCACTCCTGGGGGAGGGTTAGGCCAGTGCACAGACATGTGCTTGCCTCCCTACATCACCACAGGAACAAGAAGACCAATGTGTTGTGCCAGCTTAGGTTAGAATTGCACCCTAAGTCAGTTTTTTCAGTCTTTTTCATTTCACAGCACACTGGCAAAGCATTAAAATGCTCAAGGGACACCATCAGCACACCCCTCGACATAGTAGGTTATTGTCCATGGCCCCCTATTAGGGCTACAATCCTAAATATAAGTGGTCCTCAAAAAGCAGGGTCTGTCTTAGCACATTGAAGATGGGAGCTGTGCTGAATAATAAAAATGGTTGAAAAGCAGAACCCAGTCTTTTTTAGTTTACAAATATTGCTTCTGATGCTTTTTTTAACTTACAAATTGAAAATGTCCTTATATCTTGCAAATTCCTGCTGTCGCACAAAGATTTCTGCTAATGAATTCTCGTTAATTCCTTTGGGAATGAGAACAAACCAGGAACTAAAGTGGCCATGCATGCTTTTTCTCTTTCATACACATGCCAAAACAGTCTGGCTCAATATGTCATAGGCAAATCAACATGGGGGGAGGGCAGTTCTAGCTATTAGAAGAGCAGAGTGAGGTTGAAAGGGTGGAACATGCATTGAACAAATGACTTCAGGATATAATAGAAAGGTGTTGAAAGAGCAGATCATCAGAAAACGAGCCATCAGAAAACATGGGATACCTGTATTTTTAGGCTATGGGGACCTCTGCAAGTTTTCCGCAAGGCTTCCAACACTCTACACCCCAGACTGCGACAGCATCTATGTTAAATGTAAAAAATATCCCCCATCACCTACAGAGGCATGATCCTGGGGATTGTGTTAATGCCCTAGCCCTTCCCCTCAAAGACTTACTTAGGGAGTAAAACTCTACAAAACACTGAGAACTACTGCTATGCATTGTATATGGCAGTGGGTTTTTCAAGAGAATTTTGCAGCTCCCAGCAAGCCATGGCTCACAATTTGAGAACCACTGCCCTAGACCCACCATGTTTCTCTTGCCATGTTAATTGACGATTCAATCAAAAACTTATATTAATCCGGATATGGGTCTTCTGACCAATTGAGAGTCCCCAGTGCACCCATCTCTGGATATCAAATCAAATATCATTACCATATCTATGGGGAATGCGCATTTGAGAATTATCAAGGAACCAAAAAATGGTCTTGGATGAACTTACTCATCTATTACTGAGTAATAACTAACCGACACCTTAGAGTTGTACATTCTCCTCTCTCTTAAGCTGAGCATGTTCCCATTGGCACCGAGTTAAGTCTCCACTTCTTCAGAGTCCCAAGAACCACTGTGTCTTCCATTATTCAGGACAGGTCTTAGTTTCTCTTTCCAGCCTTCCTTCTACTCTTTCCTGTGCTGTCTCCTCCTTGGGTGAAACAATCCACAATTCAGCCCCATTGAATTAACTTTCCCCTGAGATGAACGCACAGGTCCCTTGGTTTGGCTTGCCCCTATAGGCAGTTGAGGCTATTGCCTTGCTCCTACTTAGTCTCCTTTTTGAATCTTTTTCTTCCTTTACATATCTGTTGATCTAGGAGATCTCTGCATCTTGGCTACTAAGCGACACCAGCAGATACAGATGCTTTGGCTGTTGGTTTCCCTGACTGCTGCCCCAGTGCAATCATCTTTGTCTTGTGTTCAGTCAAATTGATGGTAGCATTTCTATTCCCTCCAGCTTTGCTTGGTGTGAGTGCTGTGAATGTGTTTGTGAATCTAGTGACACATGTATGTCTATACATACTCAGTATGAGTATATCTATACATACTCATACTCATACTCATGTATGTCTATATGTATATTCAGAAGCATTCATTGATGCCTATTCAATGTTGAATTCATTGGTGCCTATTCCCAGGAAGTGTGCATAGGTCTGCAGCCTTGGATTGCAGACCCTCATTTCAAAAGGAATGTAGTGCTGGTTAGTGCCTCATCAAAAGTAAGTGACATGCTTTATGGCCCATTGAGGGGCTCACTCTTTGTCAATGATACTGTCCCAGACTACAGTGAACGCCAACCTATATCATAGCACTGTATCACAACTGAAATGCTTTGTTTGTTGCAGGCTCTTTCCTTTTCCTACCCCAGCTTTTTCTCTCTTTTCTTCCTCCCAGATCCTTATCCCTTGGCTCTTAGGGGTAATCACCCTCGTTTATGGAAATGTCTCCCCATAAACCATTCTGTGTCCCCCTCTCTCCCTCCATTTTGCATGCTTATGCATTACCCTGTGATGGGCTTCAAAGAAATTAACAACCGGTTCTATGCCCATCTGGCAGCCACCTTTAAATGGCTATTTTTAAACTTTATATGTCCTATCTCTTGTTAACAACCGATTCTATAGAGTAGGTGCGAACCTGCTGGAGCCCACCACTGCCCCCCCCCCCAAGAATTTCCCCTTTTTTCTGTACTGTCTAGCAACTGTTAAGGCTTTGCTATGTGTTACAATTGTGTACTTTTAAAAATTCCCTTCCCTCTTATTCTATATGTATCCCCCTAACAAATTGTACTGTGTTACACACTTTGTCTCATCTTTATTCAGTGCTCATCTTTTGATGTGTCGTGAGGCATTGCATCTAGATCTTGGCAGACATGTTAAATCCCTTGTATCTGCATATTATGAGCACCTCTGATCACCCCTTATAACAAGACTTTCACTACATCAATGATTGTAATAGTTTATAGTAATTTAAATGTTGAAATTAAACGAATAATGCCATTAAAACTACCTCCTCAATTATGGAAACTAGTAAACTAGCTTAATATGTAAAAGGCACTCAGCAGTTGTTTTTGATCAATTATTTTTATACGTTACCCTATAATTGAAAAAACACAAAAAATCAGAGTTCAGAATAAAAACTGAGAACACAATCTATTTTATTTAAAAGAGTTGAAGAGAGTTTATATTCATGCAAAATGTGTGTGTGTGTTTAAATTCTTACCTGGAAGACCACTGGGTGTCAGCCATGTCCATCGCTGCTGAGCAGTTCACTCAAGCAAAATGGCTTGTCAGTGAAATAAACTACATTATTTTGATGAGTCAGAAACTCTGTCAGCAAGGTTGCTTCCTGAGTTGTTTTTCAGAATTAAAATGCTTACCAGCGTTAATGCAATGTATGAGAGTAATATTTTAGGTGTGTTTCTAATTAAGTAGTTAGTGTTGATAAATGAAAAGTACAAAGGTGACAGAATGCAATATATCTTGCTATACTGAGAAATAGTGTATGGACAAATGACCCTACCAGATGAATCAGTTTGGAGGTGTGGGTTAGATAATTTTTATGTAGTATTAGTTAAAGTCAGAAAATGATTTCTCAAAAAAATATTCATGAATGTGTCTTGAACTGCTAATCTCAAATTATGTTATTACATGAATTAATAACAACAGTAATTTTTGTTTCAGTATAATTTGGCTGAAATTCAGAGATCACTTCCACATGTTTTCTTCACACATGCACAGGGTGACCAACCATATAGAATGGATGACAAAGTGCCTCTACCTTTAACCGTTGCATAGAAGAGTGAATTGAGGCAGGTTTAGCTCAACACAGAAGAGTTTAAAAAGCAGCACCAGCCTCAGTTCCCTTTTCTATGCAATGGTTAAAGGTAGAGGTGCTCTGTCATCCATTACATATAGTCACCATGCACATGGAGCTTACGTCAAAACATTTTCTGAGACAAATCAAACAGCTTCTAGAAATCTCTTTTATGTGGACAGCATGTTTTATGCAGTTATTCTATAACAGTTTGCACACCCAAGACATTCTGAATAAGTGGTAACTTTTTCCCATTTGGACCAATCAGGGTCATAGTTTCTAGGGTCATAATGTTTCCTCATTCCAAACAGTAATAGAAATGGGAAATAAGGCTTAATTAAAAGAGCTGAGATTTTTTTCTTCATATTAATTGTGGCTCCGCAGAGTTTGTTCTTTATTTCCCCTTTCATATTAACATATGCTTTTTGTCATGCTGTTTTTATATTTTTTTTATTACATATTGAATGCCTATTTTTCTCAATTGAACTTTGAAAATGAGCTACTACTACAAAAAAAACCCCTGCCTTTTGCAGACAATGGCGACCTTCACATGAAGCTTAATTTTTTTAAGTTATTTTTTCATGTTTATTTTTCATGAAATCTTCATCTCCCTTACTTGTGTGAAGTTAAAATCTTGACCTTTTATTCTTGCAAACAATTGCCACTTGCACAATTTTCCTAATCTTGCTTCATTTGCTAGCATTGTGATTACTGTAGAAATGCTAATTATATTTATGAGTATTAAATGTCAGAAATTATAATGGAAACCAGTTAGGTTCCCCTGTAAAGGTGAGACTTTTTTATTTCGGCAGTACATGTTTTCCAGAATTGCTTTTCCCCATTGTATTGCTGTGCTGTTTTCTTGTCATGTATAAGGTCTAGTTCAGGGGTGTCCAACACGAGGCCCGGGGGCTGCATGCGGCCCAGGACGAGGGTGGTTGTGGCCCTCTTGCAAAGCTGGCCACCAGCATTGGAAAAACCGACTTTGTGGCAGCAGCCATTTTCAAATTTCACGTGCTTCTCTGCGCACTGCCCTGGGCGGCCGCCACAAAGCTGGCCTGGGCTGCCTGGCTCCTACCCCTCCCTGCCTCCTGACACTCAGAGCACTTCAGGCCCCTGCAGTCCTTGCAGCGCTCACCCACCCACATTCCCCAAATCCCCTCTATTCCAACTGCTGCCTGCTGCCCTTGAGACCTACTCAGAAGTAAGCCCCGTTAAAGTCAATGAGGCTTACTCCCAAGTTGCAGGCTGAGAGCCCAATGATGCGTAGGATGGGCTGTGATCCTCTCCAAGCTTAACCTTGGAGATATGCTGCAACCATGTCTACTTAGAAGTAAGGTCCATTGTACCCAGTTGGTTTTACTCCCAGGAAAGTGTGTTCAGGATTGCAGCATATCTCCAAGGTTAAGCTTGGAGAGGATCACAGTCCATCCTACGCATCATGCCTCCTCAGAAGTAAGCCCCACTAAAGTCAATGAGGCTTACTCCCAAGTTGCAGTCTGAGAGCCCAATCCTATGCATGGCTACTCAGCAGAAAACCCCATGATAATCAGTGAGACTTACTCCAAGGTTTAACTTGGAGAGGATTGCTGCCCATCCTATGCATCATGCCTATTCAGAAGTAAGCCCCATTAAAATCAATGAGACTTACCCCAAGGTTTAAAAAATGTAGGACAAAATATAGGGCATCCTACATTTTGTCCTACATTTTTTTTAAAAAGTTGTTCGTGTTTATGTGCGGCCCAAACCAACTTGTCTTCTTCCAATGCAGCCCAGGGAAGCTAAAAGGTTGGACACCCCTGGTCTAGTTCTTTCTGTGTTAGTAATTGTGTGTCGCTGAACTATGTGCTTCTGGCTAGTAGGTTTAACACAGATGAATGTTCCTGTATGCTAAACATGATCTCTTCACAGAAATGTATATCAGTGCAATCCTAAGCATATCTACTCAGAAGAAAGTCCAAGTGCAATTATTAGTACAGTGGTGCCTCACATAACAAGTTTAATTTGTTCCGGAAGCATGCTTGTTATGTGAAATGCTCTCTATGTGAAGTGGATTTTCCCATAGGAAATAATGTGTTGGTTCCACAACCCAAAAAATATTCATCTAAAAATATTAACTGTATTTTAACTGGAATTGAATTCAAAACATGCATTCAATGTGCATGATCCTATGAAGTCTACTTAGGCTGCAATCCTAAAGACACGTTCCTGGGAGTAAGACCCATTTAACACAGTGGGGCTTACTTCTGGGTAGACGTGGTTAGGAGGTTGCAGTCAAAGACACTTTGTTCAGTAATCCAAGACACTTTCATAGTGTCTCCCCACTTTCTCCTTCTCTCCATCCTGAGCCTCTCTCTCCCCTGCTCCCTTCTGGCTAGCCCTGAGCTGCTTCTCTCTTCTCCGCTGCTCTTCTCTCCGTCTGCCCAGCGGACGCCCAGCCACAGGAGGAACAGCATGGAAGTGTTGCTTTCACTATGGGCAGGTGTGCTAGGCAGCCCTGACACTTTTTTAAAGGGTTGCTTGCCAGCGTTTCTGCCCCAACTGCCAACAGGTGTGCTTGTTAAGTGAAGCAACGCTTGTTATGTGAGGCAGAATCCTAGAGAAATTTTTGCTTGTTGTGTGGATCACTTGTTAACCGAGGCACTTGTTAAGTAAGGTACTATTGTACGAACTTACTCTTAGGAAAGTGTGGTTAGGATTGCAGCCTATGTTAGGAGAATATCCTGCTTCCTGTAGTGCTGGTTTTCTATGTGCAGAAAAATTTTTCGTTGGAGAGCATTCTACCTTGTAGGATTCCACTTACAATCTATAGCAATACATCTGAGACATAACCTAACCAATTACGTAAATGAAAGCAGGCCATCCTCATGATGCAATCCTAAAGACTCTTCCCTGGGAGTAAGACCCATTGAACACAATGGGGCTTACTTTTGAGTAGACGTGGTTAGGATTGTACTCTATTCTTCTGAAGAATAAGTGAATTTAGGAGTTTCTTGAAAACATTCTTTTGTTATGTTTACAGATTGATTATACCTTATTTGAACACTAAAAATCCAGGCTTTCTGAAATCTCTGGATTTCAGGGGGAATTTTTGGGTCCCAGACTTTTAACTTTTTCCATGCCTGTCTGGAATAGCACTGTACTTGGGAGAAATCCTGCAGAACCTTTTATTTGCATTTTTCATGTGCTCAGCACAACCCAGCAAGGAAACCAGCAGGGTTTGTTTGGACATATGGCCATAGCATGATGCATTACCCCATGAAGGTGTATCTAGGGGATTGCTGGGGTAGCAGCCACACTGAACAACAAGATGTAAGGGGCAATAAGCAGAGCTTGGTACTATACGCCCAAAATTGTGAAATACGGCGTATGTATGAATAATAATACCATCACATTATATATCAATGGAAAGGTAATTTAATGCAGAATGCAATGAAAAAAAAATTGCATTGGTATATCTGTATTATATCAAAAGTTATAGCCAATTAACCAGAAACTGAAAGCACCAACTGCCTATGGAACAAAAAGTGAATTTTCTTAACTCAAAATTGACCCATTGACCAGAGTTTAATTACTCTGAGCCAATGAGATATAAAGATGGTCTAGTATAGAACTACTATGTGTTAATATGAGTCGGTTCATAGTTAACTGAGTAAAGAGTCACTTATAAGTGGTACTCCTCTTATATTTAGCAGGGAGAGAATAATCAACCTTCTTTGCCTCAGAACCGTTATATTCAGCTTAGATAAGTGATGGATAATAAGAATCTTTTTCCTGTTACTTCTACCTAGCTGCATCAAGTTTTTGTTGTGCACCTTATTATTTATTACACATGTGATATATTATGCAGTATCATGTACCAGATAACGCAATGGAAGCTCATGTCAGCGCAATCCTAACTCCTGGTTAGGCAAGCACAAGTCCTATGCTGGCCTGGGGGATGTCACAAAAGTATTGTAAGGCACTTCTGTGCCACTTCTGGGGGGAGGGGCGTTTCGTCTACTGTAGAACGTGCCCAACACCATCATGGAAATGGGAAGATGGGTGACTAGTGCCAGTTCAAATGATCAGTCTTATAACCAGTAATATCTCTCTTTAGAATGCTTTCCTCCTTGACATGGAAGAAAATCTACGCTTAGCACAAGAATATCAGATGCTTCAGGTACACTTTTTAGATGACAAAAACCAGATTTGGGACATCCTGGATTACAAAATAAGGGCTGAAGAAGCATTAAGAAATCAAAAAGAGGTATAGTGATATGTTTCTTTCCTTTATTTTTGAAAATGTAATTCTTAATTATTACTATTTAATAACAGTAGAAGTCAATCATGATACATCTATCAATTTCTTTTTCTTAAGCACTTTCCTTTGTTTTTCTTCAAGCACAAACCTATACATGTGTATTCAGAAGTGAGTCCCATTCAGTTCAGTGGGGTTTATACTTGGGTAAGAATGGAAATGAATAATGGTGTATACCATTCATTGTGAGCACTGCTTTCTGTGGTGGGACTGCAGTCTCAGAGAGTCCATAGAGTATGGAACACACTGTTCTGGCATATTGGCTGGGACAACGGTCATTGGTTTGCATTTGGAATCCAAGTGATTTGACACAGTGGGGTTCCAAGTTGCACAGCAGCAAGGCAGGGGAGCAGGCAAAGAAAGGAAAAGAAAGGATGTGGAGCTTTAAAACCTGGGGCTTTTATAGATATTTGTCCCTATGGGATACTAGGCGAGGGCAAATCAAGCAGTGGATTGTTGCTTGAGGACCTTTGCTGGATTCAGCCTTTGTTTTTCCTACTTGAGGAGGTGGTAACTAGTTGGAAGTCCATTGACTTGTGCCTGGATTGAGCTTAATCTTAAGACTGAGTACTACTGAAAGTACAGAACCTTTATTTAGCTTTACAAAAGTTGTTTTTCACAAGATACAAAAGTTGTATGGTCACAAGATACAGAATCTGCTGTTCCAGAAAAATCTGAATTCTGAAAAAAAATCTATTAATTTTAAGGCCATGAAAATTCTATTTGAATTTTAGAATTCAAATTCTATTTGAATTCTAATTGAATTTCTATTTGAAGTTTAATATTTCTGTTCTGATTTGGACTTCCCAGATTGATTAAGGGAGAATGATTACATGGTTCAGTTGAAAAGTGTGGCCTTCCTGGCTTGCCTTTAGCCTTTAGACATCTAAGTAGCCAAATTAATGGTTTGGCTCTTGTTTTTCAGTAAGGCACTGGCACCACATACGCATGCTCAAATGTGTGTATCCTGCATATCTCCAACTTAAAGGAAATAGAGATAAAATATTTACCATATAACAACTATACACTTTCAAGCCCTGGCATGTTCCAGAAATGATTCTCTGGGTCATGCACTATATAAAGACTTCCTTTGATTTGACAGGATTGTAATGAACTCAGCATGCCAAAGGGCTGTCAAAGCCTTTAATAAGATCAGATTGCAGGTGCAAAAAAAAATCAATGAAAATTGATCAGCAATGAAACCAAAGATGTAACAGACCAAGGTGTAAAAACAGTTTTAACAGGATTTCTTTTCTTTTTTTCGTTCTTTTTTGGGCTAAAGTAATCCTTTGTGTTTTCAGATCTATATAATAACTGGAAGAATCCAGTGTCATAGGTTCCAAAGACCATAACTCTATGTTTCCTTCTCATGTAACTAATAATAGAGATTTAGAATCATGACTTGTGGAAAAATATAGAGAATTGTTCTATATTAGAAATTTAAGAGACCATCTAAAACTTTTCTATGCACTCCTGATGTTCAAAGTAAAGTCACATAAACCAAGAAAGCTTAGCTATACAGAGATCTAAACTGGATAATTACAAAATTGTTTTGATTATGTAGTCCATCTATAAATACAAAATCAGCACAAAAAGAGCATTTGTACTAATTACAGTAGAACAAGAAAAGAAGTTGGTTATATACTGCTGCTATTAAAAGGTGTGTTTTTCTTCAGATTTTTGCTAATAAGTGACTTACAACTGCAACAGAAAATCAATTTTGTGGGAGTATCACTGTAATGATTTTTGTAGTTGGTGTACTGCACATATACATCACAGTGACATGAATGTTCAGGGAGAAAATCACTCTCATTTTCACCCTCACCCAAGTACTCTGAGTTCTTGTCCTTTAAAAATGTGTGATCAAATTAGCTTCCAAATTTGTTTTGAAAGAATCAAGATTTGAATTTTGACATATTAATTTTAGATGGATAGGTTATTCACTTGTGCTCAACTGTAGCATAAAAACTCTCCTGTGTTCTCACATAGTTGTTAGATTTCAATTAATCTGATGAGTCCATTTTTCATAATGGTCCAAGTTATTAATTTACACTAGGCGTGGTAGCTTTGTTTGCATAGTGGGTGCAGCAGTTGAAGTGTCTCTGGCACTGTCTTTCAATGTTGGTGGGGAAGATTCAGCCACTAAAAAGGGGAAAGCTCCCTTGTTCTTCTGTGTTGCGTGCTTTATTGCAGCCTGGCTTCTTTAGACAAATTATGTCACTATTCTATACATCATGGAGAAGAAGAGAAACTGGAAAACCCTTAAGGGTTTTATCAGCATCCCATCTTCCTTCTTCATTACGGAACTGGACAATTAGATGAAGACTACATGGAGCTTTGAACAGGGCAATTAGGAATCATAGAATCCTAGAGTTGGAAGGGACCTAGTAGGTCATCTAGTCCAGTGATTCTCTGTCTTCCTAATGCCATGACCCCTTAATAAGTTCCTCATGTTGTGGGGACCCCCAACCATAAAATTATTTTCGTTGCTGTTTTATAACTGTAATTTTGCTACTGTTATGAACTGTAATGTAAATATCTGATACGCAGGATGTATTTTCATTGTTACAAATGAAATGTGTGTTCTATGCACACACTGAACACAATGGAATTTATTTCAGAGTAGGCATGCATAGGATTGGGCCCTGAGGCTGTCAGTCAGCCCCAGTGCGCGTGCAGCTACAGCCAGAAGACTGGCAAGCCTGACCTGGCCCCCTGCACCAAGGGGTCTTTAGGTAACCCCCAGGAAAGCTCTAGGCGACCCCCAAAGGGGTCCCGACCCCCACTTTGAGAAACGCTGATCTAGTCCAACCCCCTGCCTGTAGCAGGAAATCCCACTAGAGCATCTCTGACAGGTGCTCGTCGAGCCACCGTTTGAAGATTCCCAGTGAGAGAGAGTCCACCACCACCACCACCACCTCCCTTGGCAATCTCCCAGCTCAAGCCTAAGGTGCTGCTGCACCAAGACTATGACAGTGCCAAAATGGCTACTGTGGTATTCTGAGCCCTGCAAGCTATCACTGGTGGCTACTCAGGAGAAGGGGACTTTTGTCCTCTTCCCCCAAATAAGCAGAGCAGGTAAGCAGCCCCCACATTGGGGCTACTTGATTCTTCATCAGCTCTAGATGTTCAGGATCCTGTGGAGCTAACTCTGCTGGTTCCCCCCTCCTGCGCCACTCCCTCCCCTTCCCTGGAACACTTCCTTCCTCCTCCCCCATGCCCCTTATTCACCAGTCTGCAGTCCAGAGGAGACTGCCTAGCGGTGGAGCACCAACCCAGGACCAGCACTGGCACTGTGCCAACTGGCACTGATGTTGGGGAACACAAACATGCTTTAGAGCAATGTCCGACTATGGTGAAATACTGGCAGTAAGCCCTTAGGATTAGGTTGTAAGTCACGGAGAAAGGTAAGAGATTCATCTAGGAAGAGGGAGGATGGAGATCAGCCTGAGAACAAAAAGAAAGAGGAAGAATGGTGACAGGAAGCAAGAAAACAATGGACTGCTAAGCTAGTCCTGGTAATTATTATCGACTCCATTCTAGTACCATTATGTCACACATTTTCTATGAATTTTGAATTGCTTTCTGTCCTTTCTTCTCTTTAGCTTTTTTCTGAGTAGTGGACCTACTATTGCAGTAAAACATATGTAGGGTCAATTCATACTGAATAGTTATTAGAGACCGTGATAACAAAAGTCATTACACTGCAGTTCAGTTTAGATAGTAAAATTTCTGCAACATTATCACAAATCCTCATGCATTAGTGCAATGATCCTTACTATAGTTTCATATTAGAATCAAAAGACTTCACTGGCATACTTGAGACAAGAAGTCTTGTCAGTCGAGAGAACCTCTCTCCTTTTGCATATAACACAGTTTTACCCCCTTCCACTTCACAATCTTTGTTCAACGCTCCTTTACTTTAATGAATCTTAGCTATTTGTTGTTTACTTTCTCTTGTTTTTCTGGTCTTTCTCTACCAGTGCAATAATCCAGTCAAAAACATAACTACATCTGACAACATGCAGTGAAATGTCTTTGTGCAAGGTGGTTTTTTAAATTGCTACTGAGTGCAAAATCTGTCCTCCAAAATCTGTTCTTCCTGCCCAACTATTAGTTTAGTCTTTTATAAATCTGATTTTACCAGGACTTCATTTCATGGGCATATTTGCTTGACACATGTACCATTCTCTTCGAAGAAACGCGTCCCATGTCAGTTGACAATGAAAGCCATAGAATCAAAAACTGATATTTAAATGAAAACAAGGTTGCTTATTTTAGCAGTAGAAATGAAAGGATGGTGAAAATGTCAAATCAAGTGCTCAGAATTGTTGAAACACTTGTTTCGGAGTTGGCACCCGGTTGCTGAAGACAAAAATGAGGAACACAGGGTCAAACACAATGCACATGCAAATACATGTTCCTGACCATTTTATATTATTCTTTTTTAACCTATAGTATTAGAGTGTACGGTGCAGAACGGTGGGGGTTAGGGACCTTTAGGAATTAACTCCCACTGTGGTTCTTAGTCCTACTCCCCATTCTGTTTATAGTGGGAAAGTGCTTCAACGTTTTGACATTTTCAATATATTCATTGACAATTTCATTTCAACACCCATAACTTTTCAGCTTCTCCAGGCAAGAAGCCACGAAGGGTGCTATGTGCTCAAGGCCCCCATTCTCCTGCCGTTTCACTTACAAAATTCTACTTACAAAATTCTCCCCATTCTACTTACAAAATTAAAGGATGAAGTGTATTGTATGTATGTACTTGCTTGTCTAGTTTGCCCCTCATTTTATCTAAATGTATATCATATTTCCATATGCTGCTGGATGATAATACAAAAAGGACTGTGGGAGCCACAATTACCCCACATATTTTACTTTGCCAGCTCCTGAATTATATACGAGCTTGTGATGTAGTGAAAAGTATAGCACTGATCATATTTGCTATGCTATCAGGACCTAGCACAGCAAATGTTTTGGCCTGTCAGAAGGAACAAAAAGATAAGTAAAGTTATGGCATTTGTTTCATGATCTTACAGACCACTGCTTGTTAGAAAATTTGGAGTGTACCTTCTGGCAGCACACATATATCTCAGGATTGTGGAACCATATGGACAGTTTTCAGATGAGATTGAAGGCTGATATTTTAAAACTGCTGGAATATATAAAAATATGCTATTCTAGTCAGCTCCTGATTAAAATATACACTTGACTGGAGAAGTTGCTCTGAAACTGATAGTCATGAGGCTCTTACAACTGTAGGAAGCATTACACACAATTCATACCTGATTGACAGGCAGAGTTTCATAGATGGTGATGATGACATGGTCTAAAAAATACATGATGCTTAGGTACATTTGCCCAGTGTGATTTCAGATATGTAGTTTCCAAATGCAGAGAACAAATGAGTGTGTTGACAGTATTTAGGTCATGTTATAAGATGCTATTGTTTACCAGTATTCTTAATTATGGTTTATCTAGGCTTTAATCTTATGCACACTTCCCTGGAAGTGAGCCACACTGAACATGGTAGAATTGACCTCTGAGTAAACATGCTTAGAAATCCACTGTGTAGGCCAATCCAAATGAAATTCCTTCTTTGGCACCACTTTGGGACAAAGAGCAGCTTTGAAGAGGTAGATTTTTGTTAGGAGAATGGTGTAAACTGGGAAAACCTCTCTCTCCCCATGTATTGTGCTCTCTACAAGGATCAGGCACTAGTGGCTGCTTTTTGTGATAAAAGTTGAATTTCATGGTTTAAGTGCATCTGCTGTTTAAGAGGAAAACAGAAGTCAGACACCACTTACGAGGGAAACATCCAGTGGTGGGATTCAAATAAATTAACAATAGATTCTACATCCCATCAGAACCAGGCGCTCATTAGCAAAGGATTCTATAGAACCTGTGAGAACCCCCTGAAGCCCACCACTGGAAACACCTTGCCATACAGATAGGTTCACTTCTCTATGTGCTTTGGGTCCCAAGACCTGCTTGGGCCTTGCTGATCCTAGCAGAGGTATATTGCTATTTTCACTTTCAAAGAAAATTTCTCACAAAGGAAGAACATAGAATGAAACATAACATGAACTGCAGAGATTTGGTCAGGATATATTCTCACATCCTTAGAAAAAAATCTGCCCTTTTCCTCCTTTTTTTACCCTTAATTTTGCAAACGGGACCAAGTTGTTGTATCATTATGAATTATAATGAGCTTCCCAGGATTCTCCATACAGATAGGTTTGATCTAACATTGTGTAAAATTTTCTTAATACTTCATTTTACTGTGAAAATTGCCATTTCAAATGTGCATAAAATCTGCTATACCCAAACTGTTGGTGAATGTCTTTCAAGCCTCTTTGCTGCTCTGACTTTGGATGTTGCGCATGCTCTTATCTTCAACCCCATTTCAGTGAGCTGATCCCCATGATGGTGCACATTATTAAAAAAAAAGTAAGCCCCTTGCTGAGTGCACAAATGCCTGACTTTAAAAACAATTGCAGAACTAAGACTTTTTAAAAGCCCATTGCTGTGCGCTAATGCATATGCTAATAAACATTAAAAGGCTCTTTTTAAAAACTCTGTTTCCTTGCACTGGTGCACATAAATGCCAGGACTAAAAAAAATCTGGAAATCCCCCCATGAACATGTTCACACTTTATTCATGCCCCCTCCTCAGTTGCTATAAATGGAAAACACATTTTGAGGGACATGAAGGTGTCCTCCAGCAGGCAAAAATTGTTCACAGGTTGTGTCAAAGCCACACCGGTGCTGCTGCATTTCTGCACCAGGGTTTAGGTAGGTTTGGGATATAACTTGAATTGTGGGAAGGTCATGTGTGTAGGATTGCTTTGTGAGGCTGCCTATTTATCTCTTTTTCTTCAGATTGAATAAACTCACATCCCACCTCTGACATTCTCTACTTGTGGTTTTAAGCAAGGCACTTTTTCCTTTGTGTAGCCCAACACTCTGTTTCCAATATCAGCCAGCCATATTTATTTGCTTAAAACATTTGTATCCCACTCTTGAGCCAACAAGTTTCTACAAATAGCCTCCATAAATCAAACAAAGGAAAATCTTTATATGCCCGAGGGAAGATTATAAGGAGGGGCATGAGGGCAACAGCCTGCCCCTGGTGTTTACAGCAGGTGGTATTAAGAGGTATTCTGTCTCTAATGTAAGACTTTAATTCAAGTCTCATGGCTGATGGGAACAGCTGGCAGGGGTAGATCTGGAATGCATTGGGTGGGTGAAGTCAAGGGATGATGCAGTGCGATAGGCTTGGTAGGGAGACGTGGCATATCCATGTATTGGAGGGAAAAGCTACTCCAACTATCACTATTTGTGTCATCTGAATTAATATATGTTCTTGTAAAATTGTGCTGAAATAGCTTCTTGTTCTTGGGTAATGTTTAGGTAGTAAGATTAGCTTTTCTTGGATTTCAGTAGAGGAAAGGATATGAGTTAGTACTCATCAGTCAACCTCCTTTCTCTTGACCAGGGGTGTCAAATAGAGACCTGTGGAC
Organism: Cryptoblepharus egeriae; assembly: GCA_030015325.1. Classification (NCBI taxonomy): domain Eukaryota; kingdom Metazoa; phylum Chordata; class Lepidosauria; order Squamata; family Scincidae; genus Cryptoblepharus; species Cryptoblepharus egeriae. The sequence continues at coordinate 41,501,248 of JAREYC010000003.1, forward strand.
TGAATGTTGTCCCTAGAAGCTCTTTATCCAGTCCCTGTTATAATCAGGCTGACCCTCATTTCCCTTTCAGCAGTGCTGCTTCTAGCAAACCATCCCACCATAGATTACCTCTCAGCTGCTGAGCTATGAAACGGCATGACAGAAGCAGTGCTGCTGAAAGGGTGGTTTTGCATGATAGTCAGGATACCCACATCTTAAAACTATGATCAAGATCTGCATTTTCAGTCATTTGCAGCTTTTAGGTGAGAACAAAGCATTTATTTATAGCCATCACCTGCTTATTGACATCACTTCTTATTTAATGATGTCCTTTCCAACCCTTAGCAGGTACCATGAATTTTATTTGGTCCACTGAATGAATTGAGTTTGACACACCCTGCCCTAGTGCAACAGTTTACTCCTGTGATGGATCATTCTGCGACAAAATATTTTGTACTGCAGTACTACTATGGGAAGTAAACTACTCTTATACCTTGAGGGTGTATGCAAATGATGTTTTGTGATGTTTTCCACATTTCCTAACGTTTTTGATGTTTTTTCTACATTTTTACAATAGGTTTCTTTGTATCACTTGTCTATCTAGAAATATGTATGCAAAGCAAGCTTTCTGTTTGATATTGATAAGCATGACGAGATTACATCTTTCGACATATCCTTTTGAAACTAAGCAAAATATCTAACTTTCTTTTTCCCCCTCCTTTTTTCCCCTTTTAATAGCCTGTCTTGGTTCTCTAGTTATAGCACAGATGCACCTAAAGTTTGCTAGAAACATTTGCCATTAGCCTCCTTCAAAAAAAATTAAATTTGAGGATAATCCTACCTCCAGAGCTTATTCTGTTCCTGGCCATTGACTGTGACAGTGAAAGGCTCATCTGAAAGCACTGGAGCATCCCATCTAAAAGCATAAAACATATTACATTTCATGAAAAAGCTAATTCAGATTGTTTAATTCTGGTAATATTGCCTCTGTCACCTTCAAAATCAAAATGTTCTTTCCTGTTATTATAAAGAAAACAACCAAATTGCTTAAAAACCCATTTGAATACACAGCTGCCTTATGTTGCATACTAATTTGATTAAAACGTTTGTGCCTCACAAGCATTTTATATAAAATACTCTGGTAAATCTTACCAAAAAAAACCTTACAAATATTTTCCTAGTTTATCAATGTGTATTCTCCTCCGAACCCCCCACAGAGTGGCCAAGTAATACCCCTGGACAGAGCAAAATCGTGTTGCATTAATGGAAGATACTAAACTGGTTGTCTTGCTGTATTTGTTTGCTCACAGCTATGGGCATAGTGCCAACCTCATTGAAAATAACTGCATTAGTCAAGTGTATCAAAATTATTACAACACAGAGTCCATCTCAGCTTTTGCTGTTGAAACATTTTGTGAGTCTTCACTAGAAGACATTTGTTTGAAGAGCAAGCTTTGCATAAATTCAAGTCCAATTTGATTTTCCAAATCAAGTCCAAATCATCTTTTCTATGTGGTATTGTTAAGTTTAAACTTTCATAGACGTAACTAGAATACACTATAGTAGCATTTATAAAAATACAGTATAATGTTTTGTTTCCCATGAACACCTGACCTAGAGATTGGCAAATACGTGTACTTCTTCAGGGCCTGAATATCAGAAATCCAACCTCAGAAGGAAAATAAAGGACCAGATCAGAACATCTAGCTTTTAAGGGAGTTTTGCCTTTTAGTAGACTTGCCTTTCAATAATGTTCTAGACTAGGGTTTCCCAAACTGTGGGTTGCAACCCACTGATGAATCACTATTCCACATGTGGTGGGTTGCCACCTGGGCCTTCCCACCCACCATTTCTTTGGTTTGCCTCCAAAATTTATCCATTTTGTAAACCAAATTACTCATCAGGATGGTGGGAACACCTCTTCTGCATAACACTAAGCCAATGATCCATTTTGTTGGTCTCTGGAGACTTCAGCACTGGAAAGCCATTTCCAGTTTGCTTCCAAAAACTGGAATGTGGCTCTCTGAATTTTCTGTGAGCCATTCTCTGGCCAGTGGAGTAGGTTCCTAGCCCTGTTTAACTAGAAATGTCCTCACCATTATTGTCATTCTCCATAACTCTCTGTAAGTCATTACTATATTGTGTCCCACCCTCAATGGAGGATGAGGTGAGTTGTGGCTCCAAGAAGATTGGGAACCACTGTTCTCAATTCTTTTGACAAATGGGAAAGCCTTTTCCAGAAGAGTGATTAAAGGCACAATCCAGAGCAGTTATGTAAAGAGATCCATCGGAGCAAAGTCTGTTTGCATCAACAGAGTTACGGAGCCATCTAGTGCAAACATATGGAAAATTCATATTGCAGTCCAGACTAAATTTTTTCTGCGTCAACGCAAGAGGTCCTAGTAGTTAGTCTGGATTGTGTCCTATATGGAAGAATATGAAAAATGTTAATCTATGCTATAAAAACAAAACATTGTTCTGATTCAGACCTGGATAATTTGAGACCTGTCTGGTCACCATCTATTGCAGCCTGAAAGGTGCTACACACATATCACAATCTCTGGCACAACAATAATAAGAGTCTTATGAGGATCCCAGAAAGCCCTCATATACAGGGCTATATTTGGCTTTGAGAAGGAGTGATCTTCAAACTAATTCATAATCACTTTCATACACAGAGAAAGAAGGTGGGTGCAGCTTCCCCAACCTTCAGTAGCCATGTAATCCATAGGGGGGATTATATGGCTTGCCTGAAGTTTTAATGGTGGGGCTTGCTGCAGGCTATATGGAGGCTTGGCTGCATCTGGCCAAAGGCTAGGGGTTGGGTATCCCTGATCCAGAAAAATATTTTACATTAGATCTTAGCAATTGCTAGTTTCTTTTAACAACTGTTGCAATCATAAAAATTACTGCCATGTTGTGACAGCTGTATCTGTTGATGGGTCAGTTTACACATCACACTCCCTGTATGAAATCCTCAAGATTGGTCAGAATGCTTTGTGTGGAATTGATTTGTACTATGTGAACCAACCTTTTGCTCCATATAGCTGTATGTATTGCAACATTTTTAAATGAGGAATGTTTCAAAATGGTGTCATAAAATTCCAGATTTTTAAAAATTAATTAGACAGAGCAGTTTAGGAACCAGAATTCTGAAAATTCTTTTCAGCCCCTTAAGAGTTAAATTTCTCAACATCGGTTCTTGGTGGGTGTTGATGTCACAGAAGGAACACCCTCCCCAAATTTCATGCTTCTGGGTCCAGAGGGTGGGGCAGAGCATCCCTCAGTCAGAGACTCTTCAATGTAAAGTATAGAGAGGAAATGCATTGTGCCCCTGTTCACCCCCTTCCGGTTGGAATTTCCGAAAACCGGTTCTAAGTGGGTGCCTCCATCACAGAAGGAACACTCAAATTTCATGCGTCTAGGCCCAGCGGTTTTGGCTGGCCGTTGATGAGTCAGTGTCAGTGAGTCCGTAAGTGACTTTAAAGTTTTATATACAGTAATAGATTATACTAAAAACTAAAACCTGAAGAAAGTAAACTAAGGACTTAAGTTACTCAATCCAGAGTAACTGCGGGGAGTCCTTGCTCCAATGTAAGAACAATTTAGTCTGGATTGCAATATGAATTTCCCATAGGTTTTCATTAGATGATGCCATAACTACGGATGCACGTAATGTCCCTTACGTGCTCCCATAGTTACTCTGGATTGTAGGGTCAGGCATTAAGATCATACAGTTTTGCTAAATTAGGAAATATTTATAGAGCTAAACTAAATGAATATATTCCAATGTATTATTGATCTGAGGAGGGAAAGGAATTCATTTTCACTTTTTAATTATTTTTGCTGGAAGATCGTCATTGTACTGTTGACCTGTTTGGTCATGCTCAAGCCAATCATGTCAAAGTCTTTCTCAGTTGGGATGTCTTGCAAAAATACCAACCACAATTCAGTCACATACGTCTATAGGCCCATCAGCACAGCCCAATGTAGCCATCCTTTCCAGCAGTGAGCCCACAGCAGTCTGCTGCATGCCCAGGAGATCCTGTGTCAGAAGCCCATCACTCCTTGTATTGTCTCTGAACGATCTTGCAGTTGTTTACACATTAAATTATATCAAGCCCTGTTTGCAAAAGCTCTCTCTCCTTCCCCCTCCCTCTTTTTTTGTTTGCAAGGAACTGGTTTGTCATATTGAAACGGAGTTTATGTGCAGTAACAGCCTAATAACCCAGCAACTTTAGTCACTTATTAAAGTCAAGCATGTGTCTTTGTTTCATGTTGCTAATGATGTGGAACCATAGAGGCCCAAGTATATTTCGCCTGGACGGTGTGGAAGCGAATGCTGAGAGCTCATTACGTGGCTCCCCATTGGAATCCTGCAGGCTTCTGCTCATTGAGGAGGCTGTGGGGGCTTTGACAGAATTATTATACTGAATATTTTTAGACTCATTAACTATATCACCAAAGCAAAACATCTCTTCCTTAGATGCAAATGGTTGCAGATTCTGTTGCTTTGCTTTACTTATTGCAGAAAAAAAGGACGAAGCTTGAAAACAAGTTAGGGAAAGGACCTCCATGCCTGAATGTTTGAATTTGTAACATGTATTTGGCATACCTAAGCTCTGTTCAACTCATTTAAGCCACCCATGTCTAAGTGCCTTTAAAAAATTGCCCATCTCCATGCAGTTTCATTGATTTAAGGCAGCACTACATGGAATATGTTTAATTTTTGTCAGTGCTGCTTGAACGTATATAGGAAGAAGGAAGTTCTGAAAGAGATATGGATGTACTTATTGGTGTGGTTAAATCCAAATTTTAGAAACATTTCTACAGGATGAAGATATTTGGAGATACTTGATGTGAGATACTTGATGTTCAGATTTTTCCTGAGCTCATTATTAGCACAAAAATAACTCCCTTAAGTTCAAGGAGACTTCATTCCTGGTACTTGTGTTTAGGTTGCAGCATTAAGCTTAAGAAAGCAAAAAAATTCAAAGTCCATAAGGCATAGCTTTCTTCTTTGGTCCATATATTCTTTTTTAAGAACTGCACAGTTTTAAACCTCATACTTCTCACAGGCATCCACAGATGTCGCAATCCTAGCCAATTTAGGTCAGCACAACTTTCCCATCATCCCATTACTGTGGTGGCATGAGGAGGATGACACATTTCTGTGCACTGGCCTAACCCCTCTGGGAGTGGCACAGAAGTGCATTAAGAGCATTAGTGGGACTTGTGGCAAACTAACTGGGGGATTAGGATTGCACTGGCAGTGATTTAAAGAGAAGCACAGAATCAAAGATTGACCCAAACTCTGAATTTCAATACAATTATTGGTATAAGTTGTCTTTGGAACTACAACAGTTTATTGTAACTTTTAAAAATTGGGTGCACATGAAGAAAAAAATATGATTAGCATAAATTCTCAAGAACAAAGAAAATTGTGTTTATGTATCAGTTTGTTTGAAAAGTTCAGTTTGTTCATTATTTCAAAGTTTTATGTTTTAGTGGAAATATTTCCATATATGCAAGCTAGTTTCTACACAGTCTGCCCTGGGTAAGCACAGGAGACCTTTTGAAGTATAAAAACATTTAAGAAAAAGATTATTTCTACATTTTAACACTCCTAACACAAATATTGTCCTAGATTTCTGTTGCCCAAACGAAATCATAGCTGTTTTGATTTTTAGAAGGAAACACGTTGTTCATAGTTGTGGTTCACTTGTTGCGCTAGCTTTCTTTGACAATGGTGACAGTGCCTTTATACATCAAGAAATTCTTCTCCCTTCTGTTTCTGCCAGAGGTTCTGGAGGGAATTCTTTACATGTGAAATTGTCTTTCCCTTTGGGATTTTAGCATTAATACAGCAGTTCTGATCAGTAGCCCAATGTCAAACACTTCCTGAAAATATTAAAAGAAAGAGTTGAAAGCCTGTCAGATAAATATTGAATTGAGCTATGTGTTCACATCAGATGAGGGCAACATCTGTGTTTTCCCAATGAGCCAGCAGTTTGATTCATAATGAATACAAAAAATTTGAAGTTTACTAATTTATGTATTTTCTGCATTTCTAGTGCGCCATTCTTCCCAAAGGAACCCAAGTTGGCTTACAACAGTGTGGAGAAAACAAAGAATATAAAATCACAATTAAACTCACAAATTACATTAAAACCCACCATAGAAGTGCTTTATGGTACTCATTTTACATAATAAAAATAGCAAAAAAATATTAATACAGTAAAAAGAGCAAGAGCAACAATCTTATAAAAGCCCAAAGCCTATAAAAGCCAGATGTTAAATGATGTTAAAAAGGTCAAGAATCCAGAAGGTTTATTGAAAAGGAAATGTCTTCAGCCAGGTCAGCACAATCCAGGTATAGCCACAACTGGTCACCAACCAAAGCTGAGCAAAGGCCACAGCCACTTCCTAGAAATTCAGGAATAAATATTAGTCTAGGCAGACCTCCAAGATGCAGACCTGGCCACAATCCCTCCTGCTCCTTCAGGGGAAGTGCAACCCAGTGATGGGATTCAAAGAAATTAACAACCGGCCTATGCCCATCTGGCAGCAATTTTTAAATGGCTATTTTTAAACTTTATATGTCCTATTTACCCCTGATTACTGTTCAAGAGTGTTCCTCTTTTATTTAGCAGGGGGAGAGTAACTGGCCCTCCACACCCCAGCAATGTCTATTCTTGTGGCTTCTGCTGGTGTTCTTTTTGCACTTTGGATTGTGATCCCTTTTGGGACAGGGACCCATTAGCTATTAATTAGCTATTAATTTTTTTCATTTTCTTGTAAACCACTTTGTGAACTTTTCAGTTGAAAAGCAATATATAAATACTGTAGATGTAGATGTAGATATTTCTTGTTAACAACTGGTTTATAGAGTAGGTATGAACCTGCTAGAGCCCACTTAGTGCAATCTCACTTAGTGCAACCCCATTTAGTGCAGGACAATATGAAGCACCTGCATCGAGAGTTTCTGAACCAGGAGAACCTCTGTCTTATCAGGATTTAATTTCAGCTTGTTTGCCCTCATCCAGATCTCCAGGACCTTAGTTGCCACCTTGGAATTTGGAGGAAAGGAGACAGAACTGGGTATCATCATCATACTGATGTATCCCACTCCAAATCCCAGATGACGTCTCCCAGCAGTTTCATGTGGATGTTAAATAGCATGGGGGACAGGACTGAACTCTATGGCATCCTGCACCTTTTCCCTTTGTGAGCTTTCCCCCATTGAACAAATCAAGTGCCACCTTTTACCAGAGACCTCCAAGTAATGTCAAATGGGCAGCCTGAACATATACAGTGTTTCAAATTGCATTCCTTAGTGCTTGAGGTATCTAATGAAAAAGACCATTGCTTCTTGAATACAAATAAATGTATACTTGCTTAACTGTCAGATTAAACTCAATGAATATATACATCATTGTCTTTAAGCATCAGAGTTCTTGCTAAATTTAACCTAATTTGTTAATATAATTGTAATATCCATGTCAGTGATGACTCATATGCTTTGTCATGTTTTGATAATGTTGAATACCATATTTGTTCAACTAATTACTACAATATCTTATTGAATTTCAACATCCTACTTCATTTCTAACACATTTTGATTTTGTAAATGGTACACATCCCTAAAATTAGACACCACAGTGCATTAAATTATAATTTCTCTTCTACTGTGAAATGTTTATCATTTTGATTTTAGATATACTTGTACCTAACAACACAAGTAGATTAAATAGATGATTGCTTTCCAATGCAGACTAATTAGCTGACCGTGACAAAGGAATCTGGTGAATTTTCTTTGGAGGATTGAATATAAATGAAATTATATTTGTCACCAATTTAACTTCTAATATGCAGCTACACTCTGTTTTTTATTGAGTCCTAATTCACATGTGGGGGACATTATGATATTTTTCTGATTTTTCTTCATTAATAGATTTGTAATATTGCCAAGATGTATTTTTTTTTTCTCGAGCTGTGCCTATTTTCATATTTCTTCAGATTTTGGTTAGTTCTTTTAGCAGTTACAACATATGCTGCAGGTCCAATAGACCCACTGTTTGGCTACTGTTAAGTCTTGTTCATATCATAGCATTAACGGTGTTATCACTGGCAGCCTCTCTATATCTATTTAGATCTGTACCCACTCAACTGCTATTAGATCTGAGTTGCACTGCGTAGGACTTTCTGGCCCAGAACAGGGAATAAGATCCAGCAACAGTTCGAAGAGGGAATAAGATCCAGCAACAGTTCCTGCCGCTTCCCCTCTCCTAGACCTGAACTGCCCTTTTCCTGCTCTAGCCTCTGTCCAGTTTTGCTCCTTCCTCTTGCCCTTTTCCTGACCCTGGTACAATCCTGTGCTGCTCAGCTGTATGCTGGTACTTACTCCTGATAGCATCCAAAGCACTTCTGCATTGGCACTATCTTCTTCTGGCTTCTAAAAAGTGTCTTACAACACCCGAGCAGCATTCAGAGGGACTGGTGCTGGCCCAGAATAGGATTGGGCCATTAGTTGGGCTTGAATAGTACATCCAGCCATTAAGGATGACTCATTCAGTGCAATCCTAAGCATGTCTACTCAGAAGTAAGTCCCACTGTGTCCAATAGTACTTACTTCCAGGAAAGTGTGGTTAGGATTGCAGCCATTGTCTTGTAAGATACAGCATAATTGTCTGGAAGATAGAGCATAACATCTCTATTGATGTCAATCCAACCAAAAAATGTCTTTAATCTATTGCAAGGATGGATGTAATAATATCTACTTGATGGAAATGTGGTCCTGCAATGCTGCTACTCAGTTATGTGGCAGCCCTTCAACTGGTACAGAATTAAGAGCCTCTGCATCGTGTTGCAAGGCCCAACATTGGACTCAGGATCCAATGGAGCTGAGCTTTGTTTGTCCTTCCCCGTCCCTCTCAGCTCCCTCCCCACAGCATACCTGCTGCACCCCCCTATCCTGGAATACCTCCTCTCCACCTCCTCCCATGCCTTACTCACCTTTCTGTTGTGTCAATGGAGGGTTGGTGCTAAGAACTCAGGATGGGGTTCATTATTCATTTGGTGCCATTGTTAATGTGTCACAATATGTTGAGAGAAACAAATTGGAAACAAAGGATTATTTCATTTTTCCTGAAGCATTATTTCATTATTTTATTCAGATTTCTTTCCACATTCAAAAATGTAGAAAATACAGTGTAAAAGTTCTAGTCTGTAACTCATTAACAGCCGCTAAACTATTATTGACAACCAACTGTATAAGATAGATTTCAGGTAATGTTGGGACACCAGTCAATTAACTGCTCAAATATTGGCAATTGTCTCATCAGTTGTCTGTTTATTATTGACAATATTTGACTGTGTCAGATATTTCATGAAGCCAAGAATGTCCTTATGTCTGTGTCAGCTTATCTTTTTCATTGCATTTTGAGCCCTGTTCAGCTTTTTCATTTCATTGCCCTGTTTCATTGCACTTTGAGTCCTGTTCAAGACCCTCCATATCAGGTCATGAGACATGAGGTCATAAGGTCTGTGAAGTCTTTCCTCATAGAAATGAATGCATAGATGGAAAGATAGGGGTGATCCTTCTGAACCTACTCTTCACTGCCATTCTTGACTATCGACTACTCTTAACTATCCTTCATACATGACATACACCTACCTATGTGAATGATCTCTGACATGTAAAAACTTGATGTTATGGATCATACATAGGGATGTATGTATGTTTAGATGTATATACATACCCTCTGTACAAACAGAACTTTGAAATGCAAAGACATGAATGTCAGAGTAAATGGATATTACCACAGATAATGTTTTTATTTCTACTGGAATGGACAGCTGAAGAAAAATAGTGTATCAGTTGATAGTAAAGGCTGGAGCAGAGTCCCCTTGGTTGGTTTCTCTGTTTCTCCCTCTCCTCTTTAACTAGAACTGGCCCACCACCTTCCAGCTCTAAATAGTTCCTTCCTTATCTTGTGAAATGCTGCATTCTGATTTTCTTATTCCTACAATTAAAAAAATAGTGGAATGGAGGAGTACAGTAAGTGTGGAGGAGAGTGGTGGAGAAGGAGCAATGGGGGAAAATGAAGACACCCCCTGCCAAACTGTGAGGGTAAACCAAATGATGCTGGTGGTCACCCATGGAAGTCTAGCGCACCTTTGGCAGGGTATTGGTTGAGAGGACAACACTTTCCCCAATTGCCAACAAAAGTCTAAAGAAGAAGATCAGTGGGAGTAAAGGGAAGCAGGTGGGCAGAGGGAGGAATGATGTAGGAAGGAGGAATGGAAGGGGTTTTTTGACAGAGGACAAGAGGCAGAAGGAGGAAGGGAGGGGGTGAACAGGTAGCAGCAACTTGCTGTGAGATCCTCAACCTACGCCCTTTCTTAGGACTTAAGCCAGCAAAATAGCTGGCTTAGCTCTGAGGAGACCAATTTGGGTAAGAAAGACCCTGGAGTAAGGCAACCAAAGTTCTCTTACCTTGAGGAAGCCTCTGGGGAAATCTCCTACTGCAGGATGCAGCATACACTCTGTTGGCATGGCTGCATTGATACTGGGAGAATTAGTTAGGAACAGGATTGGGTCCTTAGATCTATGTCTCCTGCTAAGTTAATGCTATAAACACCTGACCACTTTTTTCACCATATTTGCCTGTTGCCTTGTCAAAAAGAATGTTTTGACTGGTAAGGCAGACTTCAAAGAGTATTGAACAAAATGAATATGAACAAACTGATATAAAATGAATATGAATAAACTGATATTTATGATTATAAAAAGTGATAAAGATATCCAATGTGATATCTCTGATATGATTAAAATACTCAAACCTATTTTGTAGATCTTTTTTCTATTTTTAGAATGTTTTGAAGGAGTGATATAAAGACCATGTATTTATTTATGTCACTTAAAACTATTAAAAGATATCGACAGATTCTTGATTTACAGTTCCTGCTGGTAAGTTATAGGAAAGCTTAATTTAATGTTAAGATTGAAAGCCAGCACAACTGTATGCCAGTTTTTCTTTCTTATGAAGGTATGAGGGGAGTTTACCTGATTCTGCTCATTTACCTGGGATTAAATACAGTGGATATTGAGGAGGAATGTTAGCTTACTTCTTATAAGCATAAGTCATCCTTATGTTGGATGTTTTTGTATATTAAAATGCAAAATTATATAATGAGATTTTGAACTTCTATATTCATCAAAAATGCATGTTTTATCATTATTTAGCACTGCTACTCTTTTTTGCACCTTCAAAACTGAACTATGTTAAAAAGAGAAAATGTTTCTTCTTTCTTATGTTACACTTTTAATCATTGCTAACTTAGATACAGGTTGTTGACAAAAGAGCTTTATTTAAATGAGCTATAAAATCTTTAACAACAATCCTCAGTGGAACAGATTTGACAATAAAGAAATATCTTTTTACCTAGGCACTTTGAATAGTGGAGTAGAATTAAAAGATAAATATTAACTAGATTTTGCTTCATAATTCTGCCAATCTTGCATTGCCAAAACCTGCACAGTTGTTTTGTCATTGTTTGAGTTGTAACAATGAATGGTACTACGGATACGGCTTACATGATTTACTTAGTATGCAACATCATATTGCATTATTAATTTAACATTGTACATGTTGGATTGTCTGATATATTTAATTATCATTTGGAAAAGAAAGAGCAGATTTAGAAAACCAACATTTTCTAAAGACCTTTGTCTTAACCCCTTCCTCAACTGAAACCAAGCTTAAGTACACATAATTGAATTTTCTCACATTCATTCCTTAGTACTGTTCTCTCATTCCCTCTCCTTTTCAGTGTGTCAGCATTGTGGAGGCAGGAAACTGCCTTTTTTCTTGTTTAGGAAGCTTTGTTTTAAAAAGTCACATTCATTTTTAACCGAATTTATTGAAAGATTATAGAAATAGAAAACACTGTCAGGATCCAGAGAGCCATTATGTGAATCCAAGAGCTGATGTATCCTTTAGGATTTTAAAACTTTCCTTTTGAACAGGCAAAGTATTTTTCAAGCTTACCCCCAGATTCTATGCAAAAGGAGAGGAGGCACAGGGTAGGTTGTTAATCAAATACACATCTAACTGTCCAATCCTATGCAGTATATTCTTTACTGTATCCAATTAGTGGGGTGGGAGGTGATGCCAGAGGTAACTTACCTCTGCATAGAACCCTGATGGTCTGTATAGGTCTCCTTCGACTGATACCAGCTATATACCTGGCATATATCCAGAAGATATATGGCCAAAAAATAGAACATGGACATTTGCCACCAAGATTCTCCTCCTATCTGCCTCCAATACTGACTTACCAGCATCTACAGGGCCAATTTACCAGCACCTGTAGCAAATTAATGGCACCTACAGAACCACATGGAGGTTCCATCCATCATTTCTGTTCGCTTTTTTGTTTGTCTGAAACATACGTATTACCCATTTGTAGCACTATTTTAAAGTGTAGAGAAAAGTAATATAAAATATACCATAATTAACAGACATCTTAACCAGGGGTGGGCCCAGCCAGCCCCAAGATCCGGTTTGCCGGAAGTTGGGGGTGGGCCAGAGTCAAGGGACGGGGCAGGGGTGGGGCGAGGGATGGGCCCCAACCCCGCCGCATTGCGCATGCGCCAGGCTTGGCGCATGTGTGCTGAATCTCCTGAAGCCGAGCTTCAGGAGACTTAGTGCACATGTGCCAGGCTTGGTGCATGAGTGCTGAATCTCCTGAAGCCGAGCTTCAGGAGACTCAGCGCGCTTGCGTCCAGCTGGACGCAAGTGCGCTAAGTCTCCTGGAGCTCGGCTTCAGGAGACTCAGCAGCATTCTTCCAGCTGGACGCACACACGCTAAGTCTCCTGGAGCTCGGCCCCAGTAGATTTGGCGCGCGTGCGTCCAGCTGGACACTAGCGCACTGTGTCTCCTGGGGCTGAGTTTCAGGAGACGCGTGGCAGCCGCTGGCGAACCGGTCCCCGCAGTTCTTGCCAGCCGCGGCTCTGACCAGTTCACCAGCGTCCGCCATGGTGGAAGATCCGGTTTGGGCGAATAGGCCCAAACTGGCACCTGCCCACCTGTGATCTTAACAAAAGAAAAGCATAGTAAAACACATGGTTTTTCCCCTCCCAGATATGGTCAAATGAAATATTTATCATACTATTAGTTGTAATCCTCGACTCACTTTCCTGGAAGGAAGGCTGAACATAATGGGACTTACTTTTATGTAGACATGTATAGGATTGCACTGTTTGTAATCTACAAAGCTTGCATTAGATAAACAGTAGCTCTGCCCCATTATCGCATGGGAAAAAATGGAAATTGAGGACATTCAAAAGCAATTTGCGATCTGTCATATTGACCTGCTGTTCAAACACCAAAATCCCACTGGATGTATGCAATCCACCTTCTGAAGAAAAATAGTGCTAATGAGCTAATTTTAATTCAGTATAAAATACAGTCATCTTCATCCATTTTCCATGTGAAAGTTCCACAAAACAGGGGATGAAAATTGCAGACTTCCTTTCTGTATTAGACTGTCATTAGAGTATAGTTTTATAGTTTTCCTTGTCAGTTTATCTTTTTTGTAACAGATGTGGTTTATTGAAAATAAAAGCTATATTCAAGAAAAGAAGTTAGCAAATCTTGATTACAATTTTAGTGTATTTGGACTGTTTTGAACACAGTAAAATGTTATATAAATGTTAAGTATTGTTCCTTATTATACTTCTTTTTATGGCAATACATTTGTTTAGTTTTTTGATTATTTTACCACGGCCAAAGGAGATGGGTGTTGAATAAATTGTGAAGAGGCTATTAATTTTTATATTGATTCAGGGTGATCATATGACCAAAAATTTCGGGATTTGTCCTCTTTATTTAGCCTCCTGCCCAGGTATCCTCTGAAAGGGCTTCATTATCCTCCATTTTGGCCTCATTTTGGAACTTTGCAATGGTGTGCAGCACCCCATCATGTCATATGTCGTTGGATTCATATTGAAGAGCAGAATCCAATGCAAAAATTGGTTTATAACTGCAAAATATCTCCTTTCTATCAAAAGTATGGCCAAAAACTAAAAATAAAAAATATGCATTGAGCTCTATGGGAAAGTGAAAGTGCCCAATATTGCTTTCCTCGTGAGTAGGCAAACATGCCATTGTCTGCCGGAAAGGCCAAGCTGAGAGAAATCCAAGACCTTGTCCTCCTTTTGAGGTTTGAGGTTCTCCTGAATTTATTCTAAGTTATTTTGTGATTTTTGCTAATTTGTCTACCTTCTGTGTGATATATATAGGGCAAAATCCAGAGTAACTATGGGGAGTCCTTGCTCTGATGTAAGAACAACTTACTCTGGATTCCAATATGAATTTCCCATAGGTTTTTACTAGGTGTTGCAGTAACTATGGGTGCATGTAAAGTCTCTTACATGTTCCCGTAGTTACTCTGGATTTGGGGGATAGTTTGAAAACCTAATTTAGAGTGTAGTTTTGTAAGGCTTACATGTGATTAGGTTCTGTCAAACATTGGCGGGCAGGGAGAGAGCTTACTATTGAATACACATGCAAATGATTGCACAGTTAGATGTGCAAAGTTCTGGTCCCCAAGCATGACTGTTTTCTTGAGTGTAAAGACACTTTTATTCATGTACTAGTTGTAGTAGTGACCTCAACAGACTTGGAAGATTTCCACAGAGGCTTTAGACCGTTGTTTTAATCTGACTGACAAGCATGCTCAGAAAGGTCATGAACTGACAATAGTGATTGACATTTTACAGAGATGATTGTGGCATGACTAAATAAAACAATTTTTTTTAAAAAAACTATTTGATATAGGTAGTTTAATTTGCTGTTTTCTAAATTGTCAATGTTTGTATTCCTAAAATAAACAAATCAAGCCAAGATTCAAAGAGATACTTGGTATCCCTGAGGACTTGGGCATGTACAGTGGAATTTTTGACATTTTCTCTTGAAAACATCCAGATACGAGATATACATCCGAATGTTCCCTCTGTTTCAAAAGTGGTTTTCATAAGGTATAGGACCATGAGAGTGTACTGGGAGAATCTTGTTTAAGAAATACTAGCTTGAGTCCTACCTGGGCAAGTGGACTTAGTTATGCCACTTTTGCACTTGCAACATCATATACTTCTATATACTTTAAATATTAAGAACACTGAGTTCCCCTATGGGTTGTTTTTTGGGGTTGTTTTTAGATGTAAATGGCAGGTTGTGGCTGCTATCCTAAGCACTCTTTCCTGGGAGTAAATACAATTGAACGCAATGGGACTTACTTCTGAGCAGACATGCTTAGGATTGCACTGTGTATACTGCATGCAAAACTGCTATGTAAGATTTTAAAATAATTTTGGATTGTCAAATTTTAAAATGTCTATAAGGATAGACATGATGTTGCAGTTGCAAAAGCGGCATAATTAAATCCATTTGCCTAGGGGTACTAATCACAAGTGGTCCTAGAGGTGAATGACACCACAAGGTCTTAATATTATTTTTTCGCACACCCTTTGTTTGGATCTGTATCTGACCAATAATTTATGCCTAATAAAGTTTTTGTAAATGAAATGAAAAATAATTTTGCCAATGGTCAAATAATAAAAAATGAGGGTGCCAAAACAGATCCATACACAGTACAGCTGTAATGGCGGTTAAATGTATTTACATTAATATTCTTTTTCAGTCTGATTTTTTTTTATTTTGAATTGTTGATGAGAAAAAACTCCACGTCCTGTTTATATATTGAAATTTTGGTGCATGCCTGCATGTGTGTGTTTGTGTGTATGTATGTCAGTGTGTGTATGTGTGCAAGCCTGCATGCTTGTGTGTGTGTGTGTATGTATGTCAGTGTGTGTATGTGTGCAAGCCTGCATGCGCGTGTGTGTGTGTAGATGCAGCAGTGTCACTTTCAGCTGCTGCCTTAACTGCAGTTTTGTGCAGAGAGATGCTTTCATGTCGCATGGTTATAGCGAGGTAGATTAATAGGAAGTTCCGTCTGGAAATTTCTTTCCTGTTATTGTTCTCCCTCAGCTGCTGATGGTGAAGTTAATTCTCTTTAGTTTTGTCATGCTCTGAAGCACACATTGCCAAACTATGATAAGCTTTACAAGGAAAAATGAGCCCCGGTGTCCATCAAAGTCTTCAACTTGCATTTTAAACTTTAGCCTGACCTGATGTGCCATTCAAAATGCTTCCAAAGATTATTTTTTTAAGAAAGGTTCAATATGTCCCGAGGCTATCGGTTTTGAGTTAAACTGGGTGAAGTAGAAATATTTTACTCATCAGCTTTGCAGTCACAGAGTTTGCCTCAGCTAGAACAAAACTGCTGAGGCATTTAGAGAAAATTAACCCCCCATCCTGGCAGCCAGATGTGACTGGTTTCTGATGAATGCACATGAGTGGGCTGAAAAATCAAGAGACTGTGAAATTCCTGTCAGGTCCGTACAGTGCAGAATGGGCTATTGACTGCTTTCTATATTTCCCTCCATCATTCTTCTTGAACACTGCCATTAATTTCCTCTCCCACTCTGACTTATTTCTTCCCCTTTCCTCTTTCAGCTCTCTCAGCTGCAAACCAAGATGCACAGGGTATTGCTGGAGTACTTCAAACTGCGAGGCCTCCATAGCCAAGCTGCGCTGGCAAAGTTCCAGCAATCCTCTCAAGGGGATGTTCAGAAAATATTAGCTGTGCAGGTAAGTGATTGCAGGGAAGTAGGAAAGATCATTCTGATCTAGATTGAAAAGCAAATGATGGGTAGTGTGATGAAGCATTAAAACCATATCCCATCAGAGTTTTGTAAATTTTTAACCTCTTTAATAAACTGGAATTGCATGAAGGATGAATCCAGTAGGTTAGCACATGTGCCGTCGACGGATTTCTTTTTTTCAAGAGGAACTTGCAATTTATTCCGAAACCATTTCAAAAGAAGATTATTATAAATACATTTATTTGTTACTGTTGAAACAGATAGATATATAGCCAGGGTTGATAAAGTATTTTAGAACATGCTGCAGAACATTCCTTTCTACACGTTATTGTCGCTGCAAACAATACTGTTGGCATTTCAAATTTGATTTATCATAGGATGATCTTTATAGCTAAGGACCATGGCTTTACTTGGGTTCCAAATGAGGATCTGTAACAAATCGCATTTACTTACAAGGTTTAGCTAAAATCATCCCATGCTTTCTGGCCTTTAGTGCAAGACAATCCCTGTGCTGATTGTTCAGGTATATATACAGTATATGTATTTATGACTATAAATATGATTTATATAGGATTGCACAAATACCCTATTCCTTTTATGTTGGAAAACAGTAATATTTCTATAAAATCACATTGTCATTTCTAGATGTTACAGGAAAAATTTGTTTTTAGAAATGATATCAGAAGAAATATTTAAAGTATTTCCTTTAAATTTCCTACAAAATTTCCTACAAAACGTTATAGACCCAAGGGCCTATATGCTCACTGACCCCTGATAACTGGGCAAAGAGGTTGTTTTTAAACTGCTGGCTTTCTTTAGCAGAAGGAGAACTGTCCCTATTCATCCTAGCATAGCATCTTTTCCTGTGGCTACTGCTGGTGTATGATGTGTATTTATTTTAAGATTGTGAGCCCCTTTAATACAGGTAAAATGTGTTTCACATTTCTTTGTATTTTAATCAGCTTTGCAAACCTTTTTGTTGGAAAACAGTATAAAAATAGTAATAAATAGCAATCTGATTAAATCAACTCTATTCTCACATTTCAATTCAGCCATGAACATTTCACATTAACGTCCAAGCAACCATAAAGAAGCAATATTATCAACATCTAAGCTATATGTGATATGTGCCCAATCCTGTCTGCTGGCCCAGATTGTGCAGTGCCACCAACAGAGTGCACATTGCACACTTTGGGCCAGCAGGAGACCAGAGAGCCCTGAAGTAAAGAATGTTTTAAATTACCTCCCCCTAGGCTGCCTAGAGCCCAGTTCTAATTTTCCACCTTTACTAACCAGTTCTAGCTTTCCAGTGCTGCTGCAGCCATGCCAACAGGGCAGTGCTGCGTTCTGTGGTGGAAGGGTAGGCCTGGAGGTCTTCCCAAGGTAAGGGAATATTTATTCCCTTACCATGGGATTGCACTGCAGTTGCATCAGCACTGGAAAGTTGGATAGGATTGGGCCAGTAATCCCCAAAGGATCCCCTCAGACCTATACTAGCTCTTTGGCTGGTGTACATCTGAGAATTTGGGATGGGTCCATATCAGTGATGGGCTTCAAAAAATTTAAGAACCGGTTCTCTGCCCATCTGGCAGCCACTTTTAAATGGCTATTTTTAAACTTTATATGTCCTATCTCTTGTTAAGAACCGGTTCTATAGAGTAGGTGCGAACCTGCTTGTGCCCTCCACTGGTTCATATTGTATGTCATTACTGCTGAGACCCTCTTACCTTCTGTTCCAGTCTGTCTCTGTCCCCACCACATTCCACCTCCAACACTCCCCCAATCATTTCCCACCATAAATTCACCAGTACAAAGGAGGGAAAAAGAAACAGTTTCTTTTTTTGCTTCATAACATTCTTTCTCAATTAAAACACTTGTGCATGAATTGC
Organism: Cryptoblepharus egeriae; assembly: GCA_030015325.1. Lineage (NCBI taxonomy): Eukaryota > Metazoa > Chordata > Lepidosauria > Squamata > Scincidae > Cryptoblepharus > Cryptoblepharus egeriae. The sequence goes on from JAREYC010000003.1 coordinate 41,519,849, forward strand.
AAGTGCATGAAAAAGTGCATGAATTGCAAGTATTAGCATAAATGGAATGGCTAACTGGATAGGATATATTTGTTATTTCAGTATATCATCCTTGTGATGCTCTACAAGCAAAGCATTGCTTTGTTCAACTTTTTTTGTCTTGTGAAGAACCAGCCTTCACTGAGACTCCTACAACTGTTCTGCTACGGCAGCTAGGTCAGTGTATCACAAGCCCTTCCCAGACTGTATCTGTGCCTGGGAACCAATCTTTGACGTCCTCAGTTGTCAGACCTGCCTTGAGAGAAAACCTCCTGGAGTGTTGCTTCATTCCCTATTTTGCATGGTCTATACTTTGTCTGACAAGTTCCTTTGCATGCTGCTTCCTATCTGGTAGACACAGCCTGGTCTCAGCAGCTAGACTATTTCCCTAGACCACTGCACTGTTAACTTCACACTCCAGTTCCTATTCCCCTCTATTTATAGTCTGAATTCTACCCTTTTAATCCTCAAGTGACCCACATCCAGCATTTCTAGCTCCACCTAGGCTATTGCCAACCCAGCATGTCAGAGACCTTATCTTTCCATCACTTTGGCTCAAAGGGGTCTCAAATGTGCCATATATGCAAAGCAATTCTTACAGTCTCTCAGGTGGGAGTGTAGAATGCCTTCAACAGATGATAAAAGGATTATTTCCTGAAATACGACTACATGAATTTCCAAGGCCCTGTATATTTGTGTGTCTACAAAAGTATTAACAGGTAGAGTTCAGATCCAAATTAGGTTTAGGAAGTGATACAATACTTTGATGCAATAATTTTTTGATGCACTGTAATTAGATGATGCATGCAAACTAATGGAAAACTGCTGAATCTTGTGTTGTCAGGAATAAAATTCCCGACAGGATTAAATTCATGATTTTTGTGCTGACACACATAGTGCAGTTCTGCACATGGACAGATGCAACCTCTGAAGATTCCAGAATTAGGAGTTCTGCTCCCACTCCTGACTGTGGAAACCCCTTGTTTGCATGAAACATGAGAAGAATCCCCAGTTCCTCAGTTCTTTTTTCAGCAGCCGCTGAACCAGCATCTTGCAGAATGTTTACTTTCATCCCTCATAGAAAAACTCATAAAGTTAACTCAGATTTTAATTTTATTATATTTCTTAGTAGTCTATTTTAGAAGAATTAAAAGCTGGTAGCTTAGTTAGCCCTGTCTCATCATATTGCAAACAGAATAACCTTTAAAAATTGTAATGGAAGGGTTAATCTGTCTTCTGCTTCCAATACGTCTCTCCTTTGGAGGGTGTCATGTTGTGGACACCTACACCCAATGTGAGAATTTTTTTCAGGCAGATGAAAAGGTACATAGGGTTTTATATCTTTAGCAAACCTCACTCCCATTGTAGTGAGCACAGCTCTTAAAAGCCTGCCTCCTTCAGCACTACCACAAACTGAGATAAGGGGTGGCCATTATTATGTGTTTTACATCTTCTGTGGTGAAGTACAATTAACTCATTCAGCATCTTTATGAATTCCATATCCCTTAAACCTCTCCTCTATACATATGTCATCCAACAATTCAATTACTTCCCTGGAAGGTTTTGTACAAGACATCCTCACTTAACGTATCCTGGATGGGCCCTAGGAAAGTGTGACTTTCACAATAACTTTACAATAATTTCACAAACATTGGGATGACTTCCAAACAAGTGTATCTGGGAGCATTTAGCACAAACCTTCCACTGCGATTACAGCCACTCAGGGACACCAGCCAATGACGGGAGCAACTGCCACACTGTAGGGGATTGTGAAGCAACATAACTGCAAACCTGCAGAGACAAGTGGTAGTATGCTGTACTTTGGTCGCAAGATTTTGAGCTGCCATGTGTGGATGTTGGTGATAGGAGGAATGGCCTGGCTAGGACAACTAAGTGGGCAATTCTGTAGACTAGGATCACATTTTCTCAGTAATGGTAAAGTAAAATGACCAAAAAACATTAACCCTACAATCCAGAATAACTACGGGTGCACGTAAAGTCTCTTACGTGCACCCATAGTTACTGCACCACCTAGTGAAAACCTATGGGAAATTCATATTGCAATCCAGAGCAAATTGTTCTTACACCGGAGCAAGGACTCTCCGTAGTTACTCAGGATTGCACCCTTAGTCTTTGGTCTTCCCATAGGTCTAGATACATAGTCACAACATGCTTCAGTGCACACAAGCTGAAAACAGTGCTCTGGTAAACTTGCAGTCCAGTCATAGATTACAAACACAACTACTGAATTCTTAACCATGGCTGAAAAGCAAATTATCTTATGTAAAGATTCTGGTTTTGAAACCAGTGATAAGGGGACAACCAGTGCAGTTGGGCCAGTGCAAATCCCTTGTTCATTGCAAAAGTGCTGGGGGCAGGCAGCCAGACAGGGAGCAGTATATGGCACTTCTGCCAGATCTTAACCCTGTTCTCTGGCAGTCCAGGGTTGTCCCAGGCAGCTCAGATTTGCACTGCCAGTATAGAAGGTGCAGATCCAAGTAATCTCATTGGTTACTCGGTGCAGTGGTTTTCTCCAGGGTAAGGGGAAACATTCCCGTTACCTTGAGGTAACCCACTAGCTGCCCAAAACTTGCACAAGCACACTGGCCTGCCTGTTCTAGTCCAAGTTAGGACTGCACCCTTAATTTAATAATCTTTTATTAGAAGTATAGGAAAAAAGAGAGGCCTCATGAGAATAACATTATACCCAGAACATAACACAGAGGAGCATTTTTGCCACAAACTCACTAATTTTAGCTATAATCACTCACAATGTTTTTGTTTTACAGACTAGTATGATTTGGCAAAAGAATAAAATTGCTTTTAAAGTACAAAAATAATTATGAACCACTTGAAACGTAATGTCTGTGTTTTATTTCTCATCAGAATTCATTAGTGTGTAACATCAATAATTTAGCCCATCATTTGCCAACACTGACTTGGCTCAGTAGTTCAATCATGTAACCCTGTAAACTCACTTTCCATTAAAATGAATGTTGCTGACAAAGGATAACTAAAGAGATACTTCATTTATTAGCTAAAGAGATACTTCATTTATCAACATTTTTAAATTAGGAGTTTGAGACCACAGACACTTAGCTGGATAAAATATTTGAGGGAATCTTTACTATAGGTCTCAAAAGATGTATGTGGAATCGTATCATGTTGTTCAATATGACAAATGTCTTTTTATATTTGTAACATGGTTCAGAGCATACTCTTTCAGATGCAGACACAGCAGTTGCAAGCAGTCAGATAACCTACAGGATGACAGCTTGACTATCTTGAACAAAACAATAAGACCACTATACTTTATACTACTATAAGGTCCTGATAGCATTAGGACCGATTTGTCATAGCCATGTTGCTTTGCAGGAGACTATGATTAAATGAGCACACAGGCAGTAAGCCTTTCATCTGAGTTGTCCACCTTAAGTCAAGCCAACCAACCAACCAACCTCTGATGAGCTGATCCATACTTCACAGGCTTAAAATCTGGGTACACAATAAGGCACTGAAATGACTGGCTTAGTACATGTGGAAGATTGACTTCAACCCAGCACCACTACATGGTTCAGTAAATGTTTGAATTTAATCAAACATTTCTCATAGAGAACGACTAAATGCAAATAGATTAACTTTCCATTTCTAAATAGTAGTTTGGAGCATTAACCTTTAAATTAATTTCTCCCAAGGAAGCCCTCCCATAAAAGCCACTGTGATTGAATGACACAAAGAATGAGAATAAGACACAAACAGCTATCCTAAACCAGCTCATTATACAGAGGAGTAAGAGCACACACTCTGTTCACTTCATGCCCATCCAGATACGGGCCAAACATTGTAAATGCCTCCTACTTATTTAAAATCCAACACAAATAATTTTATTTTTTCCCCAGTGTAATTCAAATATCAACCATGTACTTTTAGACTGTTGGATTTTATATACAAACAACATTTGTGAGTTCTGAAGAATATGGTAGAGATTATGATGATCTCTATGTGGATTGGAAGAGGCGGCATGTTCTCCTGTTTATTTACTTACTGTGGTATCCATAATCCTTCCAATTAATTGCTAAAGTATTTCCCAAATCTGTTTACAGCTGTATAATCTGGCCTGGTTGATCATAAGGAGACAATTACCGTTTACCCTAGTACAGATAAACTATTATCAGACATTTTCTTCTAGTTTAACTATGTTCAGCTTTTGAATTTTGTACACCTACAGCAGTTCAATGTGCAAGTTGGAAAAGTAACATAAATTTTATTAAAAAACAAATAAATTAAAAGGTCAAATGGATTTTCAAGTTTACCTCTGAGTTAAACTCCCTGTTTAACCAACTTGCTATTATATTTAGGCAGATAATGGTGCTAATTTAGGCTGCAATCCTAAACACACTTTCCTGTTCAGTTGTGTCCCATTGAACACAATGGAGCTTACTTTTGAGTAGAAATGGTTAGGATTGCACCGTTTGTCTTGGATTGGCAACCTCCTTCATCTATGTGCATTAATATTGATGCAGATTGCAAATGACTGTTAGATTTTAGAAATTATTCAAAATACTTTCTTATACTTCCCCCCATCAGTTGCTTCTCTTCTGCAATCACCATGACCTATATAATCAAAAGATGGGTTGTAAGCACATTCATTTAATTGCCAAATAAATGTTCTTCAGGTCACCTCTTCAGACTAGCTCAAAGCAAAGGATTCCCAACAGACTAGATAGAGGTCTATGAATCATGCTCACCTGGTTCTCAACCTTTTAGCACCTGGCCCAATTTTTAGAATAAGTTCTCAGGACCCACCAGAAGTGATTTTATTAATCTGAAATAAAATACAAAAAGAACCTTAAAATAAAAAGGAACCATCCTAACCTTCCCAAACACTTGTTAATTTGTTTAATAATAAATTCTCTGAAAAATGACAAGGGTAGCAATCCTATCCTCACTTACCTGGATGTTGACTATCATTATTAAAAACATATACGTACAGTGGTACCTCGCTTAACAAGCGCCTTGTTTAACAAGCATTTCACATAACAAGCAAAAAATTTCCAAGAAATCTTGCTTCACATAACAAGTTCCACTTCACTTAACAAGCACACGCACTCTGGGCACACATGCTATGCAGCCCTGACGCTCCACGTGGAGGCTCTTCAAAAGGGCTGCTGGCCAGCACTGCTTTCTCTAACTGCCTCCAACTTGAGGGCAGTTGCCTGGAGGTGCCAGAGGCAGCTGCCCCTAATTGCCCCCAAGTCCCACCACTGACCATCTTGAACCTCCAGCAGCAGCCCAGGTAAGCCTCCCAGGCTTTGATTGCAGCCTCCTGACCATGTCTACTCAGAAGTAAGCCCCATTGTGTTAAATGGGACTTACTCTCAGGAAGGTGTCTTTAGGATTGCAGCCTAAGTAGACTTCATAGGATCATGCACACTGAACGCTTGTTTTGAATTCAATTCCAGTGTTTTGTCATCATTTTTACATCCAGTTAATATTTTTGTATGAATATTTTGGGGGTTGTGGAACCAGTCCTCTGAGTTTTCATTATTTCCTATGGAAAAATCTGCTTCACCTAAAGAGCATTTCACTTAAAGAGCATGCCTCCGGAACGAATTAAGCTCTTTATGTGAGGCACCACTGTAGTAGTCTTTCAAAAGTACAGATTTGTAACACCTTCCCTAATGCAGTTACAGTGTGTGGAAGCATCAAGTCTAAGATAAAATGCACATTTAAATGAATGGAGAACCCCTGAAATTGGTTCAAGACCCACCTAGTGAGTCACAACTCACAATATGAGAAACAATAAGTAGGAGATGTGGTTTCACTAGATTATCCAAGCCAGTGATGTACAACCGGTATGCTATGGCACATTACTAGACATTACTGCAAATGGTCTGCAGGTGTTATGGGCCAACGTCAACTATATATAGCACAAGATCATTGGGGACTGTGAGCTCTCAGTCAGTTGTGCATCTTGTCAATTGTTAAAAAACATATGGTGCACCCTGACAATTTTAGTGTTTTATCAATGTGTCATGAGATTTTAAAAAGCTGGAAATCACCAATCTAACCATTTGCTGTAGCACTATTATTACGGTACAAAGCCTGGGTTAGATTGTTATGGAGGATATGCTGTTACCCAAGCAGCAAATCCCCCCTCTCCACGCCACTGAATTAGTCCAATGGAAAGGCAGAGCTGTGGGTTGAGCTGTGGGCAGAGCTGTGGGCTGTGGGTGGTGCAAGTGGTTAAGACGCTGTGCCTATTAACCAGCAGGCCAGGGTTCAAGACCCGGGTCAGCCCCACAAGACAGGGTCCTTAGCCCAGCTCTGCGATGCAGCTGGATCCAATCATTTTGGCTCTGCCTTTCCATTGGACTAATTCAGTAGTGTGGAGAGGGGGAATTTGCTGCTTGGGTAACAGCCTGTCCTCCATAAAAATCCAACCCAGGCTTTCATGCTTCTCATGCAGCGTATGCAGCGCCGAGCATGATACCATAGTCTTTCAAGACTGACGGAGGCCTGATGATCATAAAAATCCACAAACCCAGAAGATATTGAATGGGCTCTGTTGAGTGATACTGTAGGTTGTTTTGGCAATATTACCACTTTGAAAGGATGCCTGCGATAAATAACTAGTAAAAAAATCAAAGAAATTTTCATTCTTTAAATTGTATTGTGTTACAAATTAAAAAGCCTATTAAAAAATTAATGGGATACACCCATTGTGGCTATTACCCTCATTTAGGTAGTCCACATTTTCCACTAAATCATTACCAAAAAGAATAGGGATTTGAAATAATTTGCCTTAAATCATTCTAAAGCTATTTCAGATATCACCACTTACTTTAAATGCATGCAAATAGATCATTTTGTGATATTTCCTAGTAATGAACCAGCCATGCATGAAGTTTTTACTTAGAATTCTAAGTGCATCTTCCATAGTTCTGCTCACTGAAACCAGTTAAATTTTTGATTAGAAACTTTAGAAGGTCAAAGATAGTTCTAAATAGGCTTATCTCAAATCCAAAAATGGAAATGGACCTCTTTTGCCAGACACAGGGCTCGTTCACACATCCATGCTCATCATTTGATGATTGTCGTATCAAACAGCTGAAAGCATTAAGGGAGCCACCACAGATCTAACACCAAGGTCAGAACTTTTGACATCACCCAGTGTTAAATCAAACATGTTACTTTTCAGTGGTCTTGGTTCACACATTCAACAGCTGTTACATAAATGACCTGAAAGTAACTGAATTCGATCCCCTGCTACCAATTGAGGATGCACCCATGCCAAAAAGATGTGTGTTGCATCCTATTTTGGGAAGACCTGAAGACCTCAAGGCAAATAGGAAGGAAGTAAAAATAATTTCTGTTTACCTCAGCATAAGTCCTAGAGTCCTTTGGGTCTCCTTGGACATAATCCACCTTTTTTATTGGAGCACAATGACACTGTGACACTGTCGCCTCTTGCACACCACTAGAGAGTCCATGACACCATGACAGAGTCCATGTGTATGGATCACACACAGAAGGACCTCAACAGTTTTAATTTAAATTCCAAATTTCCCCCCTCCTCCAAGTAGGGCTGCAGTAGCGCCAGTGGGACTCCAGAAGTGTGCAGAACTGGAAAG